>CAUYRH010146195.1:0-22208 GCA_963574655.1 Perodicticus potto | reverse complement strand
CAGATGACCAAAAAACACATTACAACAAAGATATCTGTACCAGATTGTTTATTGCAGCCCAATTCATAATTGCTAAGTCATGGAAGAAGCCCAAGTGCCCATCAACACACGAATGGATTAATAAACTGTGGTACATGCATACCATGGAATATTATGCAGCCTTAAAGAAAGATGGTGACTTTTCTTCTTTCATAGTTACATGGATGGAGTTGGATCAGGTTCTCCTTAGCAAAGTATCTCTAGAATGGAAGAAAAAGTATCCAATGTATACATCCCTATTATGAGGCAAATTTATATCTTTATAGTGAAGGCTACAACCCATTTATTGCACGGGATGATGGGGAAAGGGGAGAGGGAGGGAAGGGGAGGGACAGGGTGGGGGGAGAGAGGATAAAGGGCAGGATCACACCAGCGGTGTATATTTGAATGGTCAGGAGAAAACTTCTAAACACGTATCAAAAATGTTCTCACATAGTAATGAGAAAGTCTCTTGAATGTTATCGCAATCAAGTTGATGAAAATATCTCCGATTGTATCTGAAGCCCGCACACTGTACCCCATGATTGAATTATTGTACACAGCGATGATTCAATTAAAAAAATAAATAAATAAAAAATAAAAAATAAAAATGATGTGGCAAAATGTCAGTGTTGTGTCAATGAAAATAGTGGAAGATTTTGAAATGAGCAAAGGACTATGGGAAGTCCCTTGAATGGAACTGGAACTGAACCTAGTAGACCCTTCTGGGTAATCTGATTCTTTAAGTGTCTCTTTTCTTTGTCTTTGATGGGACTGTTTTGAGGCTAAGTTGTAGAAAATAAATGGTAATGAAGAGCCAACTTATTCATAGAAACACAAATGAATTTAGCCCTAATTGTTGTCCACCTTCCTGAAAAGGTGATTCAAGATATTTTATTGCCAGAGATCATATTAACACATTTTGTACCTATTAACAGATCCTTTCTACATTTGTAATTGTGTGTATTACAGTTTCAATGTATGATCTCCAAAATGCAGGTGTTAAAAATTAATGGCCAATATGATAGTATTAACAACTGGGGCTTTCAAGAAGGGCATGAGAGTTCCTCCCTCAGGAATGAAATTAAGCCTCTTAGAAAGACCCTTCATGCAGTGGTCAGCTCTCTTGTCCTTCTGCCTTCCCCCACATGAAGAAACAAGGTTCCTCCCCTCCAGAGAACAGGGAGAGCAACAAGGTGCCATCTTAGAAGCAGAGACCACACTCTCACCAGCAAGTGCCTTGACCTTGGACTCCCCAGTCTCCAGAACTCAGAGGAGATAAATTTCTCTTCTTTGTAAAAATAAAAAGAAAAGATGCTGGGCAGCATTAGTCAACCTCGTTTGTTATTATTAAAAGGCAATTAAAACCATAATGAGATAACACTTTGTACACACTGGAATGTCTAAAGCTAACCACACAAACAATAACAAGTATTGGCAAAAGCATAGAGAAAATAGATTCCTTCTATATTCCTGGCATGAAGATAAAATGGTGTAGCCCTTTGGAAAACAGTTCGTTACTGCCTCATAAAATTAAGTGGAGAATTACCTAAGACTTATAAAGATATCTACCTCTAAGATATGCACCCAAGAGAATCAAAAACATATGTAGACACACACAAAACACACACATGCACACACAATCCTTGTATACAGATGTCATAACAGTATTGTTCATGATGGTCAAAAAGTAGAAACAACCCCAAAGTCCATCAAATGATAAATGAATAAACAAAGTGATTTTTGTCTTACAACAGAATACTACTTAGCCTTAAAGGGAATGAAGTACTTGTCTATATCACAACATGGATGAACCTTGAGAACATTTTCTAAGTGATAGAAGTTAAACCTAAAAGGCCACAGGTTGAATGACCATATTTACATAAAGTTTGCATAACAGGTAAATCGAGAAAGCTGAATAGAACACTGGTTGCTATGGACTGAGTTGAAAAGAGGCTGGGTTGCCTACAAAAGAGATGAGATATTTTGGAGGGGGTGATGAAAATATTCTAGAATTAGGTAGTGGTGATATTTGCACAAATTAGTGAGTACAGTAGATCCTCCATAGTTGACCACCTCCCTATACTGACCACCTCCTTAAGTTGACCTAATTTTCATAGACCAGATATGTAACCACATGTGCATATCAGTACAGTAAGCCTAGTTCTTTATGTTGACCACCTCTGAATGTTGGCCAATTCGTTACAGTCCTAAGGGTCGTCAACTTACAGAGGTTCTACTGCATGTTATTTAAGGATAAATTGTATGTTATACAAATTATATCTCAATTTTGAAATGTCCAGTCTTTGAACTCCTTACTCTGGCTCAGTGGTCCAATGAACTCTAAGTCTAAAGGGAAGCCTTGAACTTTCAGCTAATCCTCCACTAGGATTCACAACTTAAGGTGGCTCCTTTGTTGCTGAGTGAGTGAGAGTGATCATTGGTAAGTCAGCCATGACCTTCTTGGCAGAAAATGTTTTTAAAGAACTAGAGAAGGTTTTGCTTTGCCCAAATTTAGCAAAATCTATTGAAGTATGAGCTGAGCTTTTCAGTCAAGCTCTGCCTTTTACCCAGCAAAGAGTGAAACAAGAGATTAAGGAGGGAGGAGAATGGATTTGCAAAGCAAAATAGTGAAGAGTTCAGATACTGAAACCAGGTCTTCCAAGTTTCAATCTCAGGGGATCCATTTCTCTCTGGGGATGCTCTGGGAATCACTTAACTTCTTTGTGCTACAATCTCTTCATTTCTAAACTGTGGCAGTTTGTTCTACACGATTGTTAGGATCGTTATGAAGATTTAATGAGTTGGTATTTATAAAGCATTTACAACAGTACCTGGAATTTTGTAAGCATAACAGAAATGTTTATTAACTAAATATTGATATTCAAAACAAAGAAAATAAGATGTTGGCATGCACAGTTATAATATACGATATGATACACATACACATACAATGTGGCACTTACTAAGATAAAGCTTAAGTTGCTCCTTATTGACTCTCATTCGGTTAACCTCGCTTGACTCAAGATCCCACTTTTGTATCTCTTCTGAGTCTGGTGGCCCAAAAATGATCTCTGAATTCCTGAACCTACATCCCCAGGGTTCTCTCCTGCCTTCTGTCCTTGAGGGCTGCATTTCATTTCTTGCTGACCTACTACACTATGGAAACATTGCAAAAAATTCCCTTCCCTTTCTATTGACTAAATTATGTCCCCCCATATTCACATATTGAGGCCTCAACCAGCAATGGAATGACATTTGAATTGGGCGGAATTAGGTTCAGATGAGTGCATGAGCATGGGACCCTCGTGCCTGGATCAGTGTCCTTATAAAGACACCCTAGATGGCTTTCTCTTTTTCTCTTCTTCCCTCTCTGTATATGCACGAAGAAGAGGCCATGTGGATGCACAGAGAGATGCCAGGAGAAGAGGCCCCAGAACGAAACCTGTCTTGCAAGCATCTTGATCCTGGACTTTCAGCCTCCAAAACTGTGAGAAATGTTTCTGTTGGTTAAAGTGCCTGGTCTGCAGCTTTCTTACAGAAGCCCAAGCTTGGTTTGGCTAGTTGCTGGTGAGATGGAAGGTGCCATGTACACAGAGTCTTCCCTATGAGACCACATAAGGTTTCTAGCACCTTCTCACTAGAAGATTTCCCCTCTTGCACCATTTCAGGGGTATATTCTAACCCAATATTTTCTAAAACATAAGTAATTTATAGGTAACTTTTCAAAGAAAAATAAAATTTCTGGACCCTTGTGTCACCTTGGAATTTGACATACCTTTAGTGATTTGTGTTAATGCAATCACAAAACCTTCATTGGTAGCGTACAATGGTATCTTGGAGGTATGCATTGTCTCTGTGAATGCCAGTGGTGAAACTGCCATTTGCACAATAAAACTTACTTACGAAGTCTTGGGCCTTTGTCTGGGAGTCCAAAGCAGGCTTTGACATATTCGTTTTTCATTCAGTCATCAAATGAAAACCACAAATGCAGAAATTCTCCTTGGGAATTCACAAATCCTACTTTGATTGATACTGTCCTAATATCCATTTTAAAATGTCCTATTTCCTGGCACTGCACTCCAGGAAAGTATCTCCAGTTTCTGGAAATGAATAACTTCAACCAGGGGTCCAGCAGATACCAACAGCCAGAGCAGGGGTTAGTGCAGCCTGGTGTCTAGTCTGAAGAGAAAACTCTCTAAAAAAATCAGGACGCAGGTGGAGTGGTGGAGCTCCATTTCCTCTCAGAACACGCTGCAGTTTTTTTCACCTGCACACACACAAAATTTAATTAAACATCACCAATCTCTAGTTTGTAATATCATGAGTCACTGCTGATCTCACATCACTCACACATCTGGATTTTTCCTAAGCACCGATCTTGGAAGTGCTTCCCCCAAAGGCCCTAATGTTGATTTCCAAGTCATTTCTTCATCTCTTCCTCCAGAAGGAACACCGTGTCCTCTGTGGATCAGATTCTCTCCCTGCATAATGAATTGTGGTTTTGCATCCAGGTTTGGTAAACTTAACGCAGTTCAAGGGGAGTTATTTAATGATGTTATTGGACATTGCTTCTTATGACTCAAACGCTAGGAAACTTCCTACAAGTGTATTGCCTGGTAAACACTTGGAACCCCACAGCTGCCAGAAATTTAAGTAATCTTCACTGAAACATGTAATTCCACGTTATGGGCGGTTCCAATCCTTCCCCACAATTTAATGAAATACTCAGTGTTCCCACCCTGCGTGGTTTTTGCTCATCTCCATACTCACAACCACGTCAGCCATTTAGATGCACTAACTTAATACTCGGCCTCTTGCCAGCTTCCTTAGGAAATACCACAAACCGCCTATGTTTGGGGAAGTTATCTTTGTGGTGGCATGAAAGGTAGGTATTCTTAGCAGTGGGTCTGGGTGTTCATCAACTCAAAAATTCCCTCTACTTTTTACACTTCTGCTAATTTCCAAAGATGCATATTCCTTCCATGTGGGTTTCCCACCAGGCACTTCCCCATGGGAATATTGCCTAGCACCCCAATTCCATATTCTTCTTTGCTATAAGAAGAAAAGAAAAATTTCCAGCCAAGGGTTGGTTTGCATGATCTGTACCCCCATTCATTGGATCATGCTTTTTTTCTAAAGGAAATGATTCTGTAAGAACCCTCTGCCCAGTCTGTGCATTTAAAGTAGGTTGCTTATTTCTTCCAGTCACTAGTAAAACCACATTTCATATGACACATCACCTTCACATTCAATTCCACCTACATTAAAGCAGGCACAATTTCCCTGAAGAGGAATGTAACTCCAAAAAGCACCCTGATTATGGCATTATCCCACTGAATCGGAAATGATATCGGCAATTTGTCTGCTGGGGGATGAAGTTTAATGACTGAACTCAAATCTTGGGAGGGCATAATAAAACAGTGGAAAACATTCTGAAATGATCAGAATCACTGAAGATGTGATATATATATTTTTATAACAGGTATTTTCAGTGATAAACTGTCTAAGGAAAAAATGGTTTTAAAAACTTGAAAATAAGCTGACATTAAAAGTACATAGAACCAGACGATGGATAGCTTCCTACCTTTTTGTTTTCAGTGTCATCTAAAATTAGATTGTTTCCTGGACAAGACATGTAATTCAATATTCAAATAGTCTTGCCACTTAAATGTTACAGAGGAGCTAATCGGCAGGAGTTACCCAACCTTAGAAACTTAGGTTTTCTTGTGTGGAAGAGAAGTGAAGAAAGTAGAGGACGTTACCGGTTAGCTTTTGCCACATAACAAACCATCCTAAATTCCACACACGCTCCTGGGTGAAAGGCTCAACTACAACTTGAACTTTACTTTAGAAGTAAAAATGACATAACCTAAAAATTTGTACCTTCATATTAATTTGAAATAAAAAAATAACACCTTAAAACTTGGTGGCTTAAAACTATAATCATTAATTTAGTTAATAATTTTTTGAATCAGTAATTGAGGTTGGGCTGCCCTGGACTGCTATTCTGGTCTCAGTTGGGCTAGCCCTCATGCCTCTCATCACTACCAGGTGCTTGGGGCTGGCTGTTCTAGAATGATCAGACCATTCCTTCATATTCCACATTTTTTATTTTTACCTTTCACCTGGTACCCTGGGTTTGTGGCAGTCATGGGGTTCCAAGGCAAAGACAGAAGCACATAAGGTCTCTTGAGGTCCAGACCCAGACATCAGAGCAAGTCATAGTCCAGATCAGACATATAGGATAGAAACGTAAGTGTCACTTCTACATGGGAAAATGTGCCAAGGGGTGTGGATATAGAGAGGGGGAATAAATGGGTCATTTTTAGCAAACAATCTACAAAAAAGGTATTCCCTAACTTGAAATTATTTAAAACTTAAAAGAAAAGATAAAAGATTTACTCAGGAAATTCCTGAGGAAAAACGACAGGTCCATCACCCACAGTTGCTGTTAATTGATGAGGAGTTACTACAATTGCATTGTCTCCCTAAAGAGATGTTTTTATCAGCCCTCTCAGTGATATTTCTATGTCAGCCATGCCTGCTCTCTTCCATCTTCTCAAAACAAAACAATACAGTGATGGATTCTCCAAATACCCTGATTTGATTAATTCTCAGTGTATACTTGCCTTTACCCTATAAATACAGAGGGTGACAAAAAACTGTATACACATTTTTAAAAAGCAAAAAAAATGTATTAAAATTGTAACACTCAGATCCCAGCTGACTCTGCAACTATAAGCGATATAAGATACAATGTACAAGTAACAAATGTTATTGTTATATATGGAGTATTATAATTTTAATAGAGTTTTTTTCTTTCTTAAAATGTATATACATTCTTCCATACTATCTGTATATACAGCTATTATATATCCATATAATTTTTAGAAACCCATAAAGTTAATGCGTGCTTACTGGTGATTATTATCCAAAACTTTACTGTGATAGCTGAAAAAAATGCTTTTGCCCTTTGACTGAGGTGGGAAAGTACTACAACCATAGAGAGTTCATAAGTGGATTATATTCTCTCCTAAGGGATACAACCTCTAAAGTTTGTCACACATTTGTTTTAAAAAAAGCCCCTCATAACGTATTTTTATAAACAGTATTGTATTGATGCTGTCACCAAGGAAGCAGGCTGGACAATGGATTGTAAACTTGAAGCTTGCAGGAGATGGGCCTCCCCATACATGTCGGGGGGAAAAAGACCCCAAAAGAATCTCCGCAGCTGCTTATTGAGAGCAAGCTCCCCTCCCCGGAGCCCAACCCCCATACTGAAATTCCACAGCTGATCAATTTCCAACTGGCAACCTCCGTTCCGTAATTGCAAGCCGGCTGTCAAGGTTCCTACACATCCTGCTGCATAGGTAGTTACATAGATCACCGCATATCTTGTTACATAGGTTAATACAGTATTGCTCTTGAGTTGTAAGTTTAGATAAGGACTTTGAGAGCCCTGTATGTCCAGGCTAGAAAGCTAAATGCCACCCATCAGAGACTTCTGGCTGTGTATGTAGCCAGTTACACTGGTAATGAAGCCCACTTCCAGACTTTCACCAGTGCGGAACTGCCCAGCATGTGGTGACTTATGTATGCATGGACAGATCCTTCTGGGCTAGTGAAGTTCAACAGAAATATAGTAGGAGTTGCTCATGTAACTTTAAATTTTCTAGTAGTCACATTTAAAAAGTTAATTTTATTTAATTCAATACATCCAAAATATTAGATTGTCAACATAAAATAAAGTGTGACCCTTATTTTGCCTTTAAGGGCAAAAAGTAGTCAGGGTCCTCTTTGTAGGATCTGCATCTAGCTCAGTGCATGACATATGATATGTGACAAAAAAATTAGGCAGAATAAAAGAATAATGCACAAATCAACAAAACAAGAATACTCATTATATATATTAGGTGATTCAGTCTTTAAAGACTATGTTTCATTGTCTAGAGGGACAACCATTATTTCCTGTGAATTTTGGTTTTAAATTCTGGAAACTACATTTTGGCCCAATTGGTTTAATCATATACTCTTAATCTTTAAATTATATAAACAATTTGCATTGTCCCTGAATTCCCCAATCAGAAGCTTAGTTGAAAACAGCATTTCTTTAGACACAAGGCAAGTTTGCGATGGGGGCTGGCGTTGGAATAATCTGGACTACATGGCAAAGGACAATCCCTTGCTGCCTCGAGGCTCTTCATAAAAATGTATTTTTCCAGTAAACAGATTTCATGTAGTTTATACTTACAACTTCTACTTGACTCTGAGTTCTATGACAGCTATATTTTTTTCCTGCTATAAATGCATTTAGTCTCTTAACTCCACTTGATATGCATTCCTTAAAAATTCATAAAGTTTTCTGTAAATGTCCAAACTTCCTTTCTGCAGTCATAAATATATCAGTAAAAGAAGAATCACGTATCAAGCCAAGACAGGTTCAAACTTTAGCTTGAGATTCTCTTTGAAGTCAAAAATCCCTAAAATGTACGTCATTATTTTTGTTGTTGTTGTTGTTAAAAAATGCTTTTTCTAGAGAAAGAAAGGCTGGGTCTAAAAATGAGAGAAAATGTGAGCAAAAGGAAGAAGTAGAGGCTAGCAGACCCTCAACACTGTTGCCGCCAACCTGACTGAAAACAGGTGGCATATTTTAATAAGTCTGAACTGAAGAGAAAACACAATTCCCCCACCACTGACCTTATGTTTAGTAGAACTCATGCAGATTTCTTTTGAGCTTAAATACATAGATCAAAACAAAATAACTGCAAGAAATTCAAAACACAAAGGGTGTTCTTTTTGTATAAATGGTCATAAGTCTTCAGGCCAGTTTGAACTGTTTTAAGCTATGTTAGTTGCTTTAGTTACTTTAGTTAACCGTAACACCAAAGTCCCCACCTAATAAGAAGTACTGTGCATGCTTAACCGAATTGTGTTTATTATACAGTGGTGCAGACAGAAAGCTCTGGATTTCCTGCCAGCAGGAAGTTTTAAGATAGGATTCCACAAACAGGCAGGCAGGGTGGATCTTGCTCTCCAAAGATCTCCTGTTGCTGCCCAGGAGTAAGCATACAGAGGATTCCTATACTGAGTGGGAAGGAGAGCCCTGTGTAAGTAACTTCTAATAAACTCATAACTTGCCAAGGTAGATTGCCTTGGTCACTTCTTTCGTCTCTCAGCACCATCTCAATTTGAGGGGCAGTTTTTCTACATCATCCTGAGATTTTCCAGAAACATGAACTCACATGACTAATAAATCCACTGTTAACAAGAGACTTCTCTGCTTTTTATCTCCCCGGTCATTTAGTTAATAAATCAAACCACCTAGCAACCTTGTAAGGCTATGACTTTTCATGTGGCTCATGTTGCTGATTGTATCAGCAGCCTCTCAATTTCTCAATTGGTGTGACTGCTGTGGAGCCTCATTTCATGGAGGGAAATTAGAACTGGGCTCTAAAATTCCAAGAGTAGGGTGATAATGCTATTCCAGGAAAATTTCCTTGGAAATCTATTTAAAAAGGAGTTGAAGAAATGTTCAGAAATTTGTGCTTATACACAACCTACACGCAGACTATAGCCAAAATTGTAACAAAGTCCTACCAAGGCTTCAGGGATAAGAGAATCCCTATATTAGCCAACAATAACAGATCACAGAGAAAGAAGAACAGTACAACCAAACCACAGGATTTGCATATCCATTTCAGCTTAACAAAACACCCCCCAAAATAGCCATTTATTATCTCTCAAGATTGTGAGTATTGACAGGGCTCAACTGGTTGTTCTTCCACTTTATGTGGTGTATTCCATCTGGGGTTACCTCTCTATCTGCTGCCCCCTCAGTCATCTGGAGGCTTCACTCATCGGGTACATCCAGAAGAGGTCACCGGCAGGGATGATGACTGGTGCTGGCATCTGCTGGGAGTTGAGCTAGGGCTCTTGACCAGAGTACTTTGATTCTACTCCATGTAGCCCACTGTGTGTAAGATTGCCAGATATACAGAACACTAATTAACTTAGAATTCCATAAAAATAACTAATGCTTTTTAGTATAAATATATGGCATGAAATAAAATTATATTTTGAGGCTGGGTATGGTGGCTCACCCCTGTGATCCTAGCACTCTGGGAAGCTGAGGCATGTGGATTGACTGAACTTATAAGTTCAAGGCCAGTCTGAGAAAGATAAAATAATAGCCAGGTGTTGTGGCAGGCACTTGTAATCCCAGCTACTTGTGAAGTTGAGGCAAGAGGAGAACTTGAGCCCAAGATTTTGAGATTGCTATGAGCTATGACTCTATGGCACTCTACTGAAGACAACAAAGTGAAACTCTGTCTCAAAAAAAAAAATTTGTTTTAAATTCACACATTTTTAAAAAAATAAGTGTTTGCTGTTGAACAGTGCTGGGTGAGAGACAAGAGGGAGTTCTCTGGAAACCTGAGTTGCTATCCTTGCCTTTAAGTTGCTTATACTCTATTTGAGAAATAAGCCCAAAGTCACCTCAATGCCACTATTCCTTTCTATGTACTTTTGGTAAGATTCCTTTAGAGGGGCAGGTCACCTCTTTAAAAAGGCTTTTTTTATCACTCCAATAATATAATATATCATGGTTTGCTTTGTTGTTTTAATTATTGCTGTTACTAGCACCTGGAAAATATGAGAGACAAATGTCTAATTGGGATTCATTCTCTCTCTGGTTTTATTAACATCATGAAAAGCTAAGAATAAAATAATAGATGGCAGGTAATTGCACATTCTACAGTTAGGGAGTCTATTACTCATGTAGGACTTGCAGAGAAGATTGGGGGAAAGTTTCCACGGCCTGCACCAACACTCACCTCAAATGTAGGAAACAGTTAAGAGCAAAACTCTCAGAGAAAGAGATGTTGAGAGTTGTTGGTTTGCTGTGGATTTTCTCTCCCTCAACCAGCATTGGAGGGAGGGTTCTGAAAATCTTTTGGAGACTGTGACCCTAGGTGGTGTGGATCCCTCAGGCAGAAAGTCTTGGGGAGAGAATGTGATTATGGCTGCCCAGCTGCCCTGGCAATAAAGAGGCATCTTTAAGATGGTAATAAAGATGCAGAGATGGCTCAGCGCCTGTGGCTCAACGGGTTAAGGCGCCAGCCACGTACACCTGAGCTGGCGGGTTCGAATCCAGCCTGGGCCCGCCAAACAACGGCTACAACCAAAAAATGGCTGGGTGTTGTGGCGGGCACCTGTAATCCCAGCTGCTTGGGAGGCGGAGGCAGGAGACTCGCATGAGCCCAGGAATTGGAGGCTGCTGTGAGCTGTGATGCCACCACACTCTATCCAGGGTGACAGCTTGAGGCTCTGTCTCAAAAAAAAAAAAAAAGATGCAGAGATAAGGAGAATGACCTGAACTCCTACATTGGAAAGTGTTTGGGATGGAATTTCTCTAAAACAGAGGCTGACCTAGAGGTAAGGTGAACGTATCTTAGTAATTAAAAGCTACAGGTTGCACCCCCAGAGAAAGAAACCTGGGAGATAGCATCACCATGTCAAGATGCTCTGAAGATCCCATCAATGCATTTCCAGCAATAGTCAGCTTTGTGCACTGGCCAAATTCAGGGCATGCCAAAGCAGAGCATGAGGGTACCCACAAGGAAAACCTTTCCTGTCTCCCTGCACTCCAGCTAGAGATATGAAAAACTATCAAAGAGGGTAGAAAAGGAGAAAGATGGGAGAAACACAAGATGGGCAAACAAGTGAACAGTGACCTACAATCCTCTTTTCTCATTAGCAACTTCTCTCAGTTGGAGAAGTGAGACGTTTTGGCTGTAAATGAAGAAGTTAAGAGTTGTGGTTACTCCATGAGTGAGTATTTCCACTACTGAAATGAAACTATTTTGTGCCATGAAGTAGTTAGAGAATTTTTGTTGTCTACATTGTGAGATAAGAGGATGTTTTGGTATTGGACCAACATTTCATCCAGGGTAGCATAAGAACTAATTTCATACAGTTTTAAAAAGTTCTAGAAAAAAAAAATAAATAAAAATAAAAAAATTCTAGAGAGAAAGGAGTTATTTTGTGATTCTTCTGGCTGGATGTTGCTTAACATATTTATATATGTTTATGGACTTTGCTTGTTTTCTGTCTTGCTCATTGGAACATAAATTCCCCAAGGGCACAGACCTTATCTTTTCTATTCATCGTAGATTCCTCTGAGCCTTTCAGCACATTGTGAGTGCCAAATAAATTTTTGTTGAATGAATACATAAATGGGTAGCTGTGGGTACGGGAGTGGAAGCTCTTCTACATCTTAGGAGAAAATGTCTTGGCTGAAATTTAACCAAAAATGAAACAGAAGAAGAAGAAGCATTTAAATAATCCTTGCAAAAAAAAAATTGTGCACGAAGAGCTCTTTCCCAATCTCGCCATAATTTACACTGATTTCAGTAAAAGTTCAGAAGTCACATTAGGCTCCCCTTGTCTAAAATCTCAGCTGCTTAACGATATTCCGCTTGTGTAACCAATTACTGTAGTGGCAGCTTTTCTCTCTCTTTTGCATTTTCCTGTATGATATTCTGCTGCTAATAAAACTGTCAATTTTCTTTTACTTCAATAAAAGGTCACACATGACAACAACCCCCCTCGCCTACTAACAGCAAGAGCCTTTATTAATGTTTTAAATGTACACAGTGATATTTCTGAAAGGTCAAATTTTTTAAAAGACATAAAATGTCAGTCCTAATTCTTTTCCCTCTCTTACTCTGGATCCCCCCCCCCCCCCAATCACTACTACTTGCTGTTTGGCCTCAGATATTGCGCTTATTACAAATTGTGTTCAACCAGATAAACATCAGGTGGGGAGACCTGATGGGGGTTAGGACAGGAGAAGCACATCTCTACATGGAACATTTCTCCCATGGCTAAATGGACAAATGTGGCCATTATTGACATTTTTCTGAATATAAATATTTTATGAGCCATCACCAATAGTTCTTATGATCCTAGTCTTTCTTACAAATATTGTATTTCCTATCTATTGCCATGTGACAAATTGGCCCAAAATTATGTAGCACTTCCTAGTTAGAAATCTGGGTGTGGCTTGGTGGGTGCTCCACAGCTGCAGTCAAGGCGGGGAAGGGGATACAGTCATTTCAAGTTTTAACAGAGGGAGGATTTACTTTCAAGCTCACCCATGTGGCTGTAGACAGGATTCTTCACAGGCTATTGGGCAAGCTGAATTTTGACCAGAGTCCTCTCTGAGGTCCTATCCCCTAGATCTCTTCCTGGGACAGCTCAGAACTGGCCTCCCTCAGAGCAAGCAAGTGAGAGGGTGATGGGAGGTGCTGTCTATAACAGAACCTGGGAAGTGTGAGCATCATTTTTGCTGTATTCCATTTATTCAATATGAGTCACTAGGGTCAGCCCACATTTCAGGGGAGAGGATTGCACAGGCCACGGAGATCAGGAGACAGGAATCACTAGGTCCCATCTCACTATCTTAGAGGCTGCCTGCTACAAATACTGAGCATAAATTTTCAGAAAAAACAACAATAACAATGAAAGAACAAACTGGTTACTATGTGACATGCACTGTGCTAAGGATTTTACATGAAATCACTCAGGTTTTTTTTTAATTGTATAAATTGGGTGCTGCTCCTATCTGCAGTTAATAGGTGAGGAAAATGAAGCTCAGAGTCCTACTGCAATGTCTTCAAGATTCCGTGACTAGATCAAGGCAGAAGCCACTCTTTATCTTTGCAACACTCAGCCTCTGCAGCCCTCCTTCTGAGCCATGGTTGGTATTTAAAAAGGAGCTGGCTAGGATTAGGTCATACCTGTGTCAGTGAGGGAGGACGAGCTGCGCTCGGCTCATCATGTGGTTCAGAAATTCACCCACAATTTACACATAGCAAACTCTCTCTATCCTAGGCTGGACACTAGAGATAGATGTGAGTCAGATATGAAAATTACCTTCTGGAAATTGTTATTTTTTGGGGGGGGTAGAGTTAAGATGAACAACCCTGTTAAGGGACAGAGTGATCAATGATGAATCATACCTGGATCACACCAGGCATGAATACCAGGGTTTGCCCACTCGATTCATCTAAAAGGCCAAAACATGGTTTCTGACAGTGGAAAATTCATAAGGATCTTACTCTTTTCCTTGAAAAGTTGCCAAATTAATTCTGTGCTTTACTAAACTAGAGACAGTTTCTAAAGTGCAAGAGAAATTTTTCAGCAGTTTAAATCCTCTAGAGTAGTAATTTTATTTAATTTGGAAGAAATAGAACCTTCAAGTATCTAATAAAAACTGAGAAACTTCTCTTCAGACAGATTGAGATATTCACAACATTACAGTAACAGTGTTTCCCAGTTGATACCAGATGTCCAGACCAATGCCCCTCAGATACCTCAGCTTACTCTTATATCCTTCTTCAGCATTCAGGTGAAGTCGCTAAATCATTTGATTTAAACATCAAGATATTGATGAAAATTACTTAATAGACATCTTATCCTTCTTATGCACCCTGAACAGCCAGGCATAGAAAATCATATCTAGTTAAGGAAGCCTTTCCAGCATATTCCAGGAGGAACTCTTGTATATATTTTAATATCATACCAAATGAGGGTGGCGCCCCACTGGATGTCAGTGGAGACCATGAGGGAGAATGGAACTCCCACTCCTACCCAACAGTAACAAGGCAAACACTTAAAGAATAATTAGTATCACTTCTATGCAATCTTTTCCACAAAATATAAGAGAAAATAACATTTCCCAATTTATTTTATGAAGCTAATATTACCCTGATACTAAAACAAACACAGTACAAAAATAGAAAACAGTAGTCCAATATCATTCGTGAATATAAATGCAAAAGTCTTAATAAAATATTAGAACATAAAATTCAGCAATATTTAAAAATAAATATGCACCATGAGCAAGTGGGGTTCATTTCAGGTTGCAAGATTGGTTTAGTATTCAAAAATCTATCAAAATAGTCCATCATATAAACAGGCTAAAGGAGAAAAAATACATGATTGCATCAATGAAGAAAAAATCCTTAACAAAATTTAATACCTATTCATGGTAAAAGTCTCAGTAATGTAAGCAAAAATGGGCATCTCCTCAAATGCAGAAAGCACATTTACAAAAATTCTCCATAGCTAACATTATAATTAATAGTGAAATACTGAATATTTTCTTCATAAGATTGAAGATAAAGCAAATATGGCCCCTCATATCACTTTTATTGAACATAGTACTTGAATTTTAGCCAGTGCAATAAGGCAAATTGGGGCATATCAATCAATCAGTGACATACAAATCAGAAAAGAAAAATAAAATAGTCCCTATTTTCAGATGTCATAAATCCCAAGGAATCTACAAAACCCATCAACCCTGCAACTGACAAATGAGTTCAGAAAGATGGCAACATATACAATAAACACAAAACTCAATTGCATATACATGCACTTCTGTTGTATACATGGCCACCAAAATTAAATATAACATGGTTCACAGTCACTTAAAAAATGAAATACTTAAATGTAAATCTACGAAAATAGTTATAGGACTTGTTTTCTGAAAACTGCACACACTGATGAAAGAAATACAAACAAATGGAGAGAAATACTATGTTTGTAGATTAGAAGACTCACCATAGTAATGATGTCAGTTTCCCCAATTGTTGCTCAGATTTGACTCAATTATTGCCAAAATCACAGCAAATTTCTTAGAGATATAGACAAGGTTATTCTAGGTTTTTCGTAAAGAGAAAAGGAACTAGAATAGCTAAAACTATATTATTTATTCCAACTGCGTGTGACTCTACAGTTACCTCAAAATAAAATGTTCAATTTATTAAAGTTCAGGGAAAATTCATTAAAGAAATAAAACAAGGATGGCATCTTGATCTGCTATGCAGTGCCAATATCTGTGCCACTCTACACATTTGTAAATGTGCTTTATCCATTTGAGGAGACTCCCATTTTTCCTATATTACTGGGAGTTTTACCATGAATAGGTATAGAATATTGTTAAGGATTTTTTTCTTCATTGATTGATGCAATCATGTAATTTTTCTCTGTTAGCCTTCCAGAAAAAGGGAAACTAAGTTCAGCTGTTCAGGCTTTTTTTTTTTTTTTTTAAGTCTCTGTTTAGGAGAAATGAACTTATCTAAGTTAGATATCATTGGAACTAGAAGGCAGCCACACAAAATGGTACCATGAATGCATAACCAACCTAGAGACGCCTTACAGAGATTGCAACTGAGATTTGGCTTTTACAGAGATTCAGTAACTATATACATCATAAATATCTTCCACTTTTCTTTATTTTCTGGAATATAAGAAAATCCCACTTTGCAGAAAAGTAGACACCATGCTTGGCAGCCACAGATCTGGTCACCATTCCAAGCTTACAGGAATTGCCAGCAGATATTGTAAAATTATGGATAACTTTGGAAAGAATCAAACAAGTAGAGATTAAAGCTTTGATGGATGAAGTAATTAAGTTTTCAACACTAAAAGGAAGATCTAGAAGGTAAATGAAGCAATACTTGCCCTTATTTTCAGTTTTTAGTCTTATACTCTTTTCAAAATATCATACTGTCTCTCTCCAGAGGCAACAGTGGGTCATATAATAGTGTTGGTCAACCTTTTTTAAATTACTTTGGCTGCACTCTCCAGGTTAATTTATTTAAAAATAAGAAGATGAAATATATGTATAACTACCTACAGCTTGACATAGAGAAAACAAGAAGAATAAAATTTGGCAACAGAGAACCTGAAGTCAAGTCTCATTCATACTGTTAATCTTCTTTTCTTTTCTTTTTGTTGAGACAGAGTCTCACTTTGTTGCCTCCAGTAGAGTGCTGTGGTGTCACATCTCCCAGCAACCTCAAACACTTCGGCTCAAGTGATTCTCTTATCTCATCCTCCCAAATTGCTGGGACTACATGACCCCATTTTATGCCCCATACAATGCCCAGCTATTTTTAGAGATGGGGTCTTCCTGGGGCTCAGGCAGTCCACCCACCTCGGCCTCCCAGAGAACTGGGATTATAAGCGTGATATGTTCTTATAACCTTGGTAAAGTCCACTAGTTTTCAGAGTTTGATGTTCTTTAAATGAACTTCATATCTTTATTTCCTGTTGTTAAGAGTTCTTGGCTCGGTAATAAGGCACAAGCCACATAAACCAGAGATGGTGGGTTCAAATCCAGCCCGGGCCTGCCAAACAACAATGACAACTACAATCAAAAAATAGCCAGGCATTGTGGTGAGTGCCTGTAGTCTAAGCTACTTGGGAGGCCAAGGCAAGAGAATTGCTTAAGCCCAGGAGTTGGAGGCTACTGTGAGCTGTAAGGGCACTCTACCCAGGGTGACAGCTGGAGGCTCTGTAAAAAAAAAAAAAAAAAAGAAAAAAAAAAGAGTTCTTGTTTTAAGATCATATGAAATAAAACAAGTAGATGGAACTTAAAGAGTTAAAGGTACAAAACTGATGTAAGACATATATAACCCTGAATAATTGTTACAACAGAGAGAAATTACAGTACCAGACACACAATAGGAAATGAGACTCCTGCCTAAGCATGTGTATTCCAGATTATGCCTGAATTTCTTCCTTTCTCTACGATCTAAAGTCCCTCGGTTGTAAATCTCAATAAAACCTTTAAAAAGCAATTTGGTAGAAAAATGTTTTAGCTAAATGCCTTCTGTGATGATATGTCGAGAGGGTTTAATTCCTCCCACTTATGCATCTCTCATCTTACAAGGATGTTGAATACCCAAATGTCCCCTTCTGGATGGTTCCTCAAGCAGAATCGAGCTGGCTTCCAGATGATGAGTAATTTAACTCCCAGGCACACAGAGATGTATTTTCAAGAACAGCACTGAAGTAAAAAAGAAGGAAATGAAGGTGTGGGGAAAAGCTTGTTCAAATTAGAGTTCTTGTATTCACTCGTTTCTGGAGTGTAATTTATGTCTGTTTTTAGGAGCAGTGTTTCACAGCTGTGACGTGCGTACCTGGCTGCATTTGTCACTCCTGTAACCCACAGCTGACATGCAACAAATCATCCTTAATAATCCAACGGAATCAATACCTAGGGTCTGAATAGAAAATTCTCTAGAAACAACATACAAAAAGGCATGGAAATAAACCAGTTTGGGTTTATTAGGACAAATGTGTAAGTTAAAGTCAGAGCAGTTTAAAGTAACTGGTAATTAATAGAAATTAAAGAAATGGAATTCTACAGCGAATACGACAAGGTCTTGTTTTCCTATGTCTCACTTTTGCCCTGAGCACAGCTGTGGAGATGTGGCAAGGTTTTCTCAGGTGAAAAGGTTGGTTGGCAAAATCGTCAACTTATGAATGTGGAAATGGCTAACTGGCTGCCATGAGTTTTCAATGGAATTGGTAACATTGAAGACATTAAGACGGTACAAAGATGGAAGATGCCAATTAAAATGTCAGAAAAGGACTTTAAATAGTAAGATGTTAGAGCTCTATCTTCCCCCACAATGGAGTGGAAAGATTGCCTAGCATCCCCTTCTTCCAGTAACACTGCTCCTCTGGAGACATAGGAAAGGTACCATCTCCCTGTTACGGGACAAAACGGATATTGCCTCCTCTCCCTGGTTCCTTGAATGTGCACGGAAAAACTATCATCTTTTCCAGGGGTAGCTTTTCAAGTATTTGGAAAGAACTATCACCTTCCTTTGTATTTTCCTTCTCACACATGTATAAAAGTATAAAAATGTATATACACTATAATTTTAATTACAGAAAAACAGTTCAGGGCGGCGCCTGTGGCTCAAAGGAGTAGGGCACCAGCCCCATATGCCGGCAGGTTCAAACCCAGCCCTGGCCAAAAAAAAAAAAAAAGAAAAGAAAAGAAAAGAAAAACAGTTCATAAGAAAGGAGACAAAAACCATATTAAAATAGAATAGAGAGGATACGGATGATTTTTCTCTTTCCCTATTTTCCAAATGGTTTCTAAGCTTCTGAAAATGCTTTGATAATGGGGAAAAAGAGGGATATAAATAAAAAGACAAATTATCTTTTCCCCTGAAAAAGCATGAGAAAGAGAAGTAAATAAATATACTGAATTTTGACATTGAGAGAGGTCGTATAATGCAGCCTTCTATTTTCAAGGTAGAATTGAGGCCAGGAGAGGTGTGGAATAGACTACAGTCAATGGTAAATGCGGGTCAGATTAGAGACTCGAGACTAAGTATTCTGACTCTCAATCTAGAGTCTATTTCATTACACTCTGTCACCTAACTTTAAGGTAACATAAAGTGACAGAATTGCCATTGTTTCAATTACCTTAGCCCCCCATAGTTGTTATTTCTTAGATTTCCTATCTGATCTTTTTCTAATATTAAAACTTATTGTGATCAAAATTTTGCTCTTCATTTTGCTACCAAATAAAGAAATAGAATTTGGAGAGATGGCCTTGCTTTTCTAGCTCTCTCCTCTGCCTTGGGTACACCTGCCGAGGTGTCTGAGGGTTTTCACATTTACTTCCTCTATCGATGTGTCATCCATAGGCTCATCAACTCAGAATTGTAGAAATGGCTGTAATCAATCTCACAACAGAAGGATAACATTGAAGATTTGATAAAGATGGAAGATGACAGTTGGGAAAACTGCCTAGTATTTCTGTTTTTTGAGTTACCAAGATGCCCATTTTAGTGTACAATTTCAAGAATGACAATAATAACCAAAAGATTACCTCTAACCCCATTTGTTTCAATTTATGCACTAACCACAGATTTGAAACTCACCCATCTATCCTGAGGTTACAGGTAAATACAGAAGTGAAATGACCCAGCTTGGAAAGTGTCCACATAGAAGGTGATGCTGCCAGCTACTTGGAAGGGATGACCCTGAGGCATACCCTGTATGCTGGCTCCCCAACATTCCCAGCAGGACAGAGCCCCAGGGGCCCACAGTGGTTACCTGCTCAGTGACTCACCCTTTTCCTTCTCTGGCTGAGTTCCCCACATCCCCATCAGTGCTTCCTGGGATCATTTTCCTGATACTCAACTTTGTCCTGGGATCTGCTTCTGGAGAAACTTAATTTTGACAACCCCTTCATGTATACACACACCTGGACAGACACACCTAGGATACAAGACATGTCTGTATATGTGAGTGTATGTATATTTGGGTGAGTGTGTACATATATACACATATACATATACATATATCAGTTAGAGGTAATCCAGAAGCTAATTAGGAAATTAATGTCTCATCTTTTCTTGAACATGACTGAACAGGATCCTGTCTTGATTCAAGCTCTGCTGGAATTTGACTAGGAGGCAAATGACTGGGGTAAAGAGTTACGCCCATGGCACATCCCCAGTTACCCTATACTCCCCTTACAGGTGCGCCCTTTTTCCTACCGTACGAAGAAGCAGCTTTATTTACCTACTTGGACAGAAGACAGGTTAGCTTGTCAAAACAGTCATTAGAGGAAACTCAGGGGAACTCACGGGGGGATGCACAGCTCTAAGCTGCACTAAAGACTGTCACGCGGCCTTTTCCTCTCTTCTCAGGGTGTGTCACTTTACAGTGAGTCACAGGCTGTTTCTCTGAAGTGTCCCATTAAACAACTGGATGTAGAAAAGAAGTGAACCCACTTTATTAAACCAGTCTAAGGACATTACTAAGAATGTCCTGGCCTTTCTACGTCAGGAAGAGAAATTGGTCTAAGAACAGCCCAGACCGTGCCGCCCTTGTGCTGCTGCCTTTCATGGTGGTTCGGAACATGTCCCCTGGGAGGAGGTGCTTAGAAGCCTACATATGATTTTTTTAAGTTTTAGCTAACAATGTAAAAAGTTACACACTGAGAATCTGGAAGACCCCACCTGTAGGTGACACGCTGAACCTTCTTCAGCCTCTACGGTAGAACACTGAATAATCAAATCATCAGCCAGAAACCAGGGAGGATATCTGCAGGGTCTTGGAGGTGGGCTTGGGGCAGCAGAGTGATCGTCGGACATTCAGGGGGCTCCAGGCAATGGCTCTTTACCAACCTGTACCTGTACAGAAGCATTTAAATACAACTACTACTTTGCCCTGGTGGGTGCCAACTGCAAAGCATGCCACAAATGGCCATAGCTAGGCTCTGGCCAGGGTGACTGTGGCCTCCAGCAGGTGCTCTCTGCTCTGATCTGGCTGCTGCCATGTAGTGAGAGCCAGAAAGTGACAATGATGGGACAGTACTGAGTAACAAAAGCCAGTTCCCTTACTGTAAGTGTGCCAAAATCTGACCTGCAAGTAAGGCTTCAGACGCCATGAGATCAGGCTGAGGCTGCAGCTGAGATTTCTGATATTGTGCCCCTGTCTGGCTTCTGCCCTTCCCTTTTCCTGTGTTTCTTGCCTTTTCCCTTTCTCTTCCCTGACAATTTGCCCTGGGAGGTCACAAATCCTGAGCTCAGGATCTGACTCTGAAAGATTTACTCTAACGAACTTTCTAAGCCACAGTTATTTTTATTTTTAACCATTTTATTTATTTCAAAAATTTAATTATTAAAATTTAATTAATTAGTTCAATAATTTTAGTCAATTATTGAGATTTATTAGTAATTGTTTTAGCTAATAATTACATTTTCTTAATTTTCAAATTTTAGATTTACAAGCTTTGCAAAGATAGCACAGAAAAAGGTTCCTGAGTACCCCTCTCCAGCCTCTCCAGTGTTAATCCATCACACAAGCAGAGTGCATTTATTAAGACCAAAATATGAAGGTGGGTAAAATACCAACTAAAATCCAGACTGCATTCAATTTGTCCCCTGGCATTGTCCAGGAGGCCCACCACATTCAATTGTCACAGCTCTCAGTCTCCATCGCTTTGCACCAGTTTAGTTGCCCCTTGTCTTTTGTGCACTTGACATTTGTGAAGTATGGTTGTTTTTTTTTTTTTTTGGTTTTTTAAATTATTAAATCATAGCTGTGTACATTACTGCAATCAAGGGGTACAATGTGCAGGTTTCATATACAATCTGAACTATTTTCATCAAACTGATTAACATAGCCCTCATGGCATTTTCTTAGTTATTGTGTGAAGACATTTGTATTCTGCATTTAGTAAGGTTTGCCTGTACCCTTCTAAGATGCACTGTACGTGTGGCCCCACCAATTACCCTCCCTCCATCCCAACCTCACCCCTCCCCTCCCTTCCTTTACCCCTTTCCCCATATTTTTGTGCTATA
>CAUYRH010146188.1:0-37512 GCA_963574655.1 Perodicticus potto | reverse complement strand
TAAATATTAATAATTGAAATCACATCATATTGAGTATTACCTTTAACAAATATGAAATGTCTGTCTTTATCCTTCCTTATTTTGGGTGGTTTAAAGCCTATTGTATCTGCAAATAAGATTGCAACACCTGCTTTCTTCTGTTTTCCATTTGCCTGGGATGTAGATGACCATCCCTTCACCTTGAGTCTAAATTTTTCTTTTAAGGTAAGATGAGATTCTTGTATTCAACAGGTATCTGGCCTGAGTTTTTGTATCCAGTAAGCCAATCTATGCCTCTTTAGAGGACAATTTAAACCATTCACCTTAATTGAAAATATTAATAAATCTTTAGAAAATCTAGTGGACATTTTTAATCCTTTCATCATTTTGGAAGTTGGAATTTGATAAAATGTTTCTGGATGAGTTTACTTTTGCATTGGAAGATCACACTGGTCATTATGGAGGATAGGTCTGAGAATATCCTGGAGAGCTAGTTTGGTTATAGCAAATTTCTTCAACATGTGGATGTTATTAAAGTATTTAATTTCTCCATCATAAATGAAACTCAGTTTGGCTGGATACAGGATCCTGGGTTGAAAGTTCCTTTGTTTTAGGAGATTAAAAGTTGATTACCATTCTCTTCTAGCTTGAAAGGTTTGATCAGAGAGATCTGCAGTTATTCTAATATTCTTCCCCTTGTAGGTTATTGATTTCTTGCATCTGGTTGCTTTCAAAATTTTCTCCTTCATATGTACTTTAGTGAACTTAATTATGATGTGCCTGGGGGATGTCTTTTTCATGTTGAGTCGTGCTGGGGTTCTGAAACTGTCTGCACTCTGAATTTCAGAATCTCTTGGCATGTCTGGAAAGTTCTCTTTCATAATCTCATGAATAAGAGATTCTGTGTCTTGTGAAGCTGCTTCATCACTTTCGGGGATCCCTATGAGGCGAATATTGGTTTTCTTCGAGTTGTCCAATAGCTCTCTGAGAGAGTGATCTGGTGTTGCTTTCCATTTCTCTTGCTCTTTGGAGGTTTGAGAGCGTTCGAAAGCTTTGTCTTCCATGTCAGAAATCCTTTCTTCCGCTTGCTCCATTCTGTTACTGAGGGATTCTACTGAATTTCTCAGATCTTTAAGGGCTGAAACTTCTTGTCTCAATGTGTCAAAATCTTTGGTCATTTGTCTTTGAATTTGTTGAATTCTTGAGACATCTTTTGGGTCGTCTTTTGAATTACTGCTTGAAATTCTAATTCCATCTTTTCCTCCATTCTGCTGATCTTATTTGCAATGCAGATTCTGAATTCGATTTCAGACATCTCAGCCATTTGCCTATGCAGATCATCTCGTGCTGTGTCTGCCTTGTCATTACTTGGAGGGATTGGTCTACTCTGATTATTCATGTTGCCAGAGTTTTTCCGTTGATTCCGCCCCATGGTTGTTTTTCACTGTTGCATCTGGCCCCTCAAGTGGTGGGCACAGGTCCGCATGGTTGTCCAGGAAGTTTTTGGCCGGCAGTGGGCCTGGCAGTCACCAGTGGGGTCCCTGGAAGAAGTCTGGCCTGCAGAGGCCCTGTGGGTGCCAGGCGGAGGCCCACGCAGTCACCAGGATTGACCCTGGCTGGGGGTCTGGGGGTCGTGGGCGGAGTCCCTCACAGAAAGCAGACCTACAGAAACCTGGCAAGTGTGGGATGCAGGGCCAGGTGGTCGCCGAGGGAGTTCCTGACTGGGGGCATGCCTGCAGAGGCCTGGCAGTCACTGGCAGAGTCCCTGGCAGAAGACTGGCCTGCAGAGGTCCCGTAGGTGCCAGGTGGAGGCGTGCGCAATCACCAGGGGAGTTCCTGGCCGGGAGCAGACCTGCGGAGGCCTGGAAGTTGCCAGCAGAGTTTGTAGCAGACAGCGGGCCTGCAGAAGTCTGGCAAGCACAGGGCATAGGGCCAGGTGGTTGCTGGGGGAGTTCCTTGCCTGGGGTGGGCCTACAGAGGCCTGGTGGTTGCAGTCAGAGTTACTGGCAGAAAGCAGGCCAGCAGAAGCCCTACAGGCTTGGGCACAGGGCTGCATGGTCGCCAGGGGATTTACTAGCCAGGGGCGGGCCTGCAGGGGCCCTGCGGGTGCCAGGCAGAAGCCTGCGTGGTCGCTGGGGGAGTTCCTGGCTGGGGGCAGACCTGCAGAGGCCTGGCAGTTGCCAGCAGAGTCTCTAACAGACGACGGACCTGCAGAAGCCCGGCAAGCATGGGGAGCAGGGCCAGGCAGTTGCCCGGAGATTTCCTGGCCGAGGAGCAGACCTGCAGAGGCCTGGCAGTTGCAGGCAGAGTTCCTTGCAGAAGGCGAACCTGCAAAAGCCCTGCAGGCTTGGGGTACAGGGCCACATGGTCACCAGGGGATTTACTGGCCAGGGGCGGACCTGCAGAGGCCCTGTGGGTGCCAGGTGGAGGCCCGTGCAATTGCTGGGGGAGTTCCTGGCCGAGGGCAGAGCCTCAGAGGCCTGGCAGTCTCTGGCAGAGTTTCTAGCAGATGGCGGGCGTGCAGAAGCCCGGCAAGCACAGGGCGCAGGGCCAGGCAGCTGGCAGAGGAATTCCTGGCCGGGGGTCAGGCCTGCAGAGGCCTGGAAGTTGCAGGCAGAGTTCCTGGCAGAAGGCAGGCCTGCGGATGCCCTGCAGGCTTGGGATGCAGGGCCTCATGGTCGCCAGGGGATTTACAGGCCAGGGGCGGGCCTGTGGGGTCCCTGCAGGTGCCAGGCGGAGGTCTGCACTGTCGCCAGGGGAGTTCCTGGCCAGGGGCAGACCTGCGGAGGTCTGGCGGTCGACATCAGAGTTTCTAGCAGAGAGCGGGCCAGCGGAAGCCAGCAAGCATGGGGCGCAGGGCCAGGCACTCGCCTGCGGCTTCCCTGGCCAGAGGGAGGGAGGCTCACTGCGGGGGGGCCTCCCCTCCCCAGAGTCTTTTCCCAGTGGGGCCTTGTTCCGGCAGGGGGGGTGGGGGTCGCTGCTCAGGGACCCCCTCCCTCAATCTCAGCAGGGGTTGGGCTTCTGGTTCATCAGGTAAGGGGGGAAGGGTGTACAGTAAGTTCATAATGGTGGGGAAAACTTTAGTTCAGTTTTTCTGCCTAACAACAGAGTTTTCAGAGTCACACCGGGGTGCTCAGGGGAAGCACACCCTACTTCCCACAGCACTCTTCCATGGGGTGAGACAAGAGGTCCACAGTTCACCACTTGTCTGTAGAAAACCTACAGGAGCAAAAGAGGAGAAAAAGAGAAAGGAAACAGAAAAGCAAGAAACTCAGAGCTTTCTTGGGGGAGGGGACGGACACTCTTCCTTTCAGATGAATTTTGTACCTGAAGCTTGCTTTCTTGGGGTCACAGCCTGTCTCAGCAGAGGTGACCTGCAGAAATCACTTCTCTCTCTCGGCTGGGCTCCCAGTATTCAGCTTAATTGCACAGTTTCTGGAGATTATCTTCCCTTTTGGACAGGAGCCTTTTTCGGAAGCTGCTTCCAATCAGCCATCTTGCTCCGCCCCCCAACAAACTGTACTTTGTTTGCTAAATTTTATTTAGCATTTTTCTACTCATATTGATAAAAGAGATTGGCCTGAACCAAGAGCATGTGCCTGTAGGTCCAGCTCGAGGAAGGAGGATCACTTTAGTCCAGGAGTTTAAAACCACTCTGGGCAATATAACCAGACCTTGTCTTTTAAAAAAGTGAATTTTAACAAAAAAGGATTGGCCTGTAATTTTCTTTTCTTATAATGTCATTGTCAAGTATTGTCACTATTGTTTTGCTAGTCTTATAGAATAAATGGGGACACAGTCTCTCTTTCTATATTACCTTGAGTAGTTTGCATGGAATTGGTGTAATTTCCCCTTAAAATACTTAGGAGAATTCTCTGGTGAAATCATCTGAGTTTATATTTTTCTTAGTGGAAAAGTTTTTTGGTTTTTTTTTTTTTTATTGTTACATACATGTATTTTATTATTCTTCATTGCATTATTCTCCCCCCCCCAGTGGTAAGACAGAATTGATTTACAGTGGAAAAGTTTTAAATTATGAATTCTCCAGCCTGAGCCAAAGCAATACTTTATCTCTAAAACTAGCCATGTGTTGTGGCAGGTGCCTGTAGTCCTTGCTACTTGGGAGGCAAGAGGATCACTTGAGTCCCAGAGTTTGAGGTTGCTGTGAGCTACAATGATGCCATGACACTCTACCAAGGGTGACAAAGTGAGACTCTGTCTCAAAAAAAAAAAAATTCTATTTTTTATTAGAACAATTTTGAAGTTATATTTTTCTAGAAATGTATCAATTTCATCTAAATGTTCAAACTTATTGAATATACTGTTTTATATTATAAATTCTATTTAATATCAATTTTTAATAATCATCCCTTTTCCTTTCTCATATTGGCAGTTTAAGCCATCTATCATTTTTTTCTAAACACTATTATTAGGAATTTATCGATTCAATTTGTGTTCCCAAAGTATCAAATTTTGACTTTGATGATTATATTGTATGCTTATATTCTTTTTCATAAATATTAATACTTGCTTTCCTTATTACCTTCCCTTTACTTCCTTTAGGTTTAATAATCTTTCTTTCTTTTTTTTTTTTTTTTTTTTTGAGCAGAGTCTTAAGCTGCCGCCCCGTGTAGAGTGCAGTGGCATCACTGCTCACAGCAACCTGAAACTCTTGGGCCTAAGCAATCCTCTTGCCTTAGCCTCCCAAGTATCAGGGATTACAGGCACCCACAGCAATGCCTGTATATTTTTTGGTTATAGTTGTCATTATTGTTTGGTGGGTCCGGGCTAAATTTGAACCCGCCAGCTTCGGTGTATGTGGCTGGTGCCTTAGTCGCTTGAGCTACAGGTGCTGAGCTTCTTTCATTAAATTCTTGATGTTGGGTGCTTCAGGATTCTTTTTTCTTCACAACTTTCTTGTTTTGTAAAATATGCATTTGATTTTATAATTTTCCATCTTATCATTGTTTTGGCTGCTACACATAGGTTTATATATGTTGTACCTTCTTTATTATTCAGTTAAAATACCTTATAATTTTTTATCATTCTACTATTGGCCTTTTTATTAATTTTTAAAATTTTCACTATGGTTAGAGAACTAAACATACTCTGCAACTCAGATTTCAAACTTTAGAAATCTGTTAACTTTATGATCCAGCACATGGTTAATTTTTGTAAATGTTTCATGTGACTCTAAAATAGTATGTATTCTGTGGTTAGTGATGCAGTGTTCAATGTACATATATCAATTTAGTCACATTTACAACAATGTTGGTCAAATTTTTCACATACTTACTGATTTCTTTTTGTCTGCTTATACTATCACTGAGAGTGATGTATTGAAATCTTTCATTGCAAATGTAGAATAATCTCCTTTTAATTTTATTGCATCAATTTTTGCTTTATATGTTCTGAGCCTATGTTGTTAGACAGATGTACATACATTTAGAAATGTTATAGGTTTTAGAGGTATTGACTTTTTATTGATTTCAAATGTCTTTTTAACTCTAGTAATACTTCTTACATTATACGGTCTAACATTAGTTTGCATAAATTCACTTTCTTCTTGTTAATCTTCATGTGAAATTTGTTTTTCATCCTTTTACTGTATTTCTTTCAGTGCTTGAAGATAATCTTGCATTGTCTCTTGGCTTCTATTGTTTCTGTCAAAAAGTCAGCCATTAGGTTTATTGTTGCATCTTTGAAAGTAACATGCCTTTTATATCAGGATGCTTTCAAGATGTTCTCTTTGTTTTGATTTTTCATCAGTTTTATTATGATAAGACCAAGTGCAGTTTGCTTTGCATTTGTCTTTCTTGAGATTGTGGTGTTTCTTTAACCTCTGGTTCAATGTTTCTCATCAGTTCTGAAACGTTCTGGGCCACTACCTCTTCATCTTTTGATTCTCCCACATTCTTTTTCTTCACCCTTCATGGAACTCCAAATACAACTGTGTCCGTCTTTTTTATTGTTTCTCTTCTGTCTCTTACACTTTTTGATGTAATTGTCTATCCTTTGGCCTCTTCAAGTTCCAGTCCAGATACATTCTTCTGATCATTTTTCACTTCATTCATTCTTTGGGGGGAAGGCTTTCTAATTTGCATACATTGAGTATGCAAAATTCTAAATCCATACATTGAGTTCTTATTTCCAGTGATGGCACTTTTTATTTGTAGAATTTTTATTTGATTTTTGTTGTTTGCTTGCAAAATTTTCCATCTTGCCAATTTAATTTCTTTCTTTTTCTTTTTTTCTTTTTAAGACACAGTGTCACTCCATCACCCCAGGTGGAGTGCAGTAGCATCATCATAGCTCAGTGCAACCTCAGACTCTTGGCTCAAGCCATCCTCCTGCCTCAGCCTCATGAGTAGCCAGGACTACAAGTGCCTGCCACCACGCCCAGCTGATTTTTTCTAGTTAGAAATGGGGGTCTTGGTAGAGATGGGGGTCTTGCTCTTGCTCAGGCTGGTCTTGAACTCCTGACCTCAAGAAAGCCTCCCACCTTGTCCTTCCAAAGTGCTAGGATTGTAGCTGTAAGCCACCACTCCTGGCTAATTTCTTAAATATATTAATCAGCTTTATCCCCTGTGTTGGAGTGATTCATTATTATTTCATTTAATAAATTTTAAAATGAGAAAAATCCACTTAAGACATTATACTAAAAATTGAATCCACTTATCCCCATTCACTTAGACTACTGCAACAGAGCAAGTAATTCCCTGGAATACTAATAATAATAATTCTTATAATAGCCTTATAATTCTTATAATAGATAGTCAAATGAGGAAACCAGGTAACTGTCTCAAATAGTTATAGCAGACAGTCTCCATAAACATCTGGCACCCTCTTGATAATATTATAACTGTGGTTAGAAATGTACATGACAGAAATTGATAAACTCTTTATTTAAGGTCCTCATCAAAAGTGGCCACAATATAAAACTTTGTCTAAGCATTCCTTGGTACTAGTAGGCATCTGCATACATTCCTTTGTACCTGCTCATCATTCAAACATCGGATCCTTGACATTCCTTAGAGCTACCTGAAATTCTGCATTAATTTTTCAGTTTTACTGTTACACAGTTATATAGGGGGTTCTCATGACATATAAACAGTCCATCTTTGTATTATGTTCAAACTGGCTTTAAAAAAATAGTTGATAAATTTTTCATCAATCCAGGCAAGCCCAGTTATATTGGTTATATGGGCAATATGGGCAGGAGATTGATGGGGAGTTTCTCATTCCTTGAGTACACTGGGATCTTTATTGACTTTGTTTTTTAGAGTATGATCTGCCACTTTTCGTTAAACCTCTAACTTCAGAACCCAAGCATTTTCTTTATGTTCAACTATTTCCCTGCTTTCTTTTTTTCTATATGTTCACCTTAGAGTCCTGCTGCTTTTTCTAAAATTTTGAACCAAGTATAGCTAATTTAAAGTCCCTATTTGATGATTCCAATCTCCAGATTTCTTTGGGTCTATTTCTACTTTTTTTGCATAAGTGGTTGCTTAATAACAAATGCCAAACATTTTGCATGAAAAAATTATAAAAATTAATTGAGAGTCTGGATGATAGTATCTTCAGAGAAGATAATATTTTTGTTCCTTGCACCCAATAAGGACAGGGCTAGATCATTTTCATGTAATGGGGACTGGATGGATGCAAAACAAGACTTCAGGGTTTTTTGAAAGTTGGTCTATTTCTTGTTTACCTTTAGTCCTAGGGTTTATTTCTTTTTTTCTTTTTTCTTTTCTTTTTTGAGACAGATTCTCACTATGTTGCCCTGGGTAGAGTGCTATGGCGTCAAAGCTCACAGCAACTTCAAACTCTTTGGCTAGCGATTTTCTTGCCTCAGCCTCCCAAGTAGCTGGGACTATAGGTGCCCGCCACAATGCAAAGCTATTTTCTGGTTGCAGTTGTCATTGTTGTTTAGCAGGCCTCGGTTGAGCTCAAACCCGCCAGCCCTGGTGTATGTGGCCGGCACCCTAACCACTGAACTACAGGTGCCAAACCGGTCCTAGGGTTTATTTCTTTGAAGTCTTAACAAAAATCACATGAAATTTTCCAGTTTGTCCTTGTCAATGGCCAGCCTAAATTCTGTTCTTCAATTCTCAGACACTGTCTTTCCAAAGGTCTGCTCAAATCTTTGCTTCTCAGCCAGCTTTTTATTTAGCAAATATTCAAAAGCAACAGAAGCACCAACTATTGAATCTACTACTCCAGTCTTTTCTTCTTTCTGGAATTTTGGTCCTGTCTGTTTTTTCTTCATTGGTGTATCATTGGTATCTTCACACATATATTTTTTATGTATTTTATGTTCAGCTTTTCTACCTGTTAGCTGAAGAATTAGGCTGATGTAAACCAGTGTATCAAATGCAAGAATGGATTGTCATATTTTCAAAGTACTTTCTGAGACATGTTTCTTGTCACTAATAATATAAACAATATTTTTGAAAAACACTGTGGTTACCTACAAATATTAATATTACCTAAAGAAGTAATGAAAGTACAAATCATCAAGTCAATACCAATACAGCCACGTACTGCATAATGACATTTCAATCAATGACAGACCGCATATACCATGGTGGCTCCATAAGATTATAATGGAACTGCCCTATGTAGGTATAGCATTGTTTATCTTTTGCACCATATTTTACTGTACATTATATAGGTTTAGATACATAAGTACTTAACATTGTGCTAAATTACCTTCAGTATTCACTATAGTAACAAGTCATATAGGTTTACAGCTAAGAGCAATAAGCCGTACCATAAGCCTCGGTATGCAGTAGACTCTGCCATCTAGGTTTGTAAAAATGTACTTTGTGGGTCAAAGAATGACAAAATCACCTGACACATTTCTCAGAACATACGCCCATTATTAAATGATGCATAATTGTGTCTCTTTATATTGTATTTACCATCAATATTACTGCAATTGTGAGTAGACAGAATTCTTGGAGTAAATTATACAATAATTTTGAGATCGTACCCTTATTCTAAGCTTGGCTCATAACAACCTTCCACATTACTGGGATTTCTGAATTATTTCTTACAAATATTTTCCTCAATGTTCATAAATATAGTACTAACTGTTTTTGTAGGATCCAGCCGCACATGAGAATGTTATGTGGGCCAAGGGACAATCCAATGTAAGCAGAGCGCTACACTAGCCTCTCTGGCTTGCTGACCAGGTTGAACACCCCAGGCATTTTTAATAAGGAAAATGCTTCCACAAATTTCCAAAGTACCCTCTAGGACTCTGTATTACAGTTTTTTGAAAACCCTACATTAAACTTAAAAATCATCCTTGAAGACAGTGCTAGCCCAGGGCGTGATGGAGCCCAGGGTCATCATCCCTAAGGGGCCAACAGGTAGTATGGACCAGTTACCTCTCTGTTACCTGAACAATCCTAATCTATTGAGAATAAGTTAGTGTTCATATCAAGGATAAAAGTTTTAAAAAAGTTAACACAAGGAGTTATATTTCTTCTTTTGAAAATTATGTGTGTTGGGTGGCGCCTGTGGCTCAGTGAGTAGGGTTCCAGCCCCATCTACCCAGGGTGGAAGGTTCAAACCCAGCCCTGGCTAAATTGCAATTTAAAAAAAAAAAAAGTATGTGTGTTTGAAAAAAAAAAAAAAGTTAACACATACCCTGACCGTTTTTCCTTGGGTTTATTATCTTCAGCAATGATAACCTCCTCCACTGTCACTTACCAAGGTACCCTGACCTGTCCTAATCCTGTCATCTTAATCCTCTCAACAACACTATTAAGAAGAATTATTATTCCCAAATTATTTTTTATGTTCTGTTTTACAAGCCAAATTATTCCGAATTTTGAGGTGAGGAAACTGGAACTTGAAAATATAAGCGACTGCCCAAGATTTTTAAAACTATTAACTACTTCTGTGGTTCCGCGGCAAGCAAGACCTCCAGTGCCTTCCAACTAAATAAAACCTCCTGCGCAGCTGTAGTGTAGATGAGAGTTATGCAAAATGATTGAAACGGTTTGAGGAAAAGCAAACATGGGGGTCTAAGAAGGGCCAAACGTGGAACTAACTGTGAGCTCAACTCCACCTCCTCCTCTCTGGCTCTGGCCATTGCCCGGAGAGCTCCCTACTCTTACACGCAGTCACTGCAGCGGCTTCGTTTTTGTACCTCCAAACTTCTGCACCCCACTGTCCCTCCCTCTACTGCAGCGCATTCCTGCCGTGGCCCAGTTTCCAAAGCTCTGTGCCGCTCACTCATCCCTAACAACCTACAGCCACGAGTCCGGCAAACCCCTAACCTTCAGCCCAGCTGCCCAGCTCATTAGCCCCTAGGCTCCGGCTCGCAGGTGGGGTTCCGTCGGGATCGTGGCTTCACCACACCCCCACCAGCCGCGCAGGTGCACACCCGGCCGCTGTGGGTGGAGCGCCGCCGCTAGGCCTGGCCCGGGATAGCTTGGTTCCCTTGGCAACGCAGTACACAAGCGCCAGCCGCAGCTGCCGCCATGTGCTTAGGCAAAGTCGGTGAGGAGGGTGCAGAGTCTTAGTAGGGGGTCAGAGGAAGCGTGGTGGGTGGTGGATGGAGGGTAGAGATTGGGGGTGGGAAAGACAATGCAGGAGGGAGTGGGGTTCGCCCCTCTGCGCGGGTTCCTTCCGCCCGGGTTTTTAAGCGTGCGTGGGGCCCTGTCCTGTGCTCCGCCTCCCCTGACCCTCTCCTCGCTCTGCGCGCTCGCCTAGACCGAGATGATTTCCCTCACACGGAGTTTCCCCTCTTTCTTGATCTTTAGAGCCGGTGCCCGAATACTCCTTTGGAACACGTCAGCAGAGGAAGCTTTTTCCTCACTCTCATCCCCCAAACTTGTTTGGGAACAAGTTTCTCCCTCTTAGGGGGTCGCCCCACACAGGGCCTGGATGTTACATGCCGGAAGATGTGAGTATCCACCTCCCCTTAGGTGGATCTCAGTTTTCCATCTGATGAGGGATACCCAAGTGTTGTGGAAGAAAAACTAAATGCGATTTGTGATCTTCAGAGTCCCAACATGAGACAGTGCCCTGGTCTCCTGCAACCAACTATTCCAGACAGTGCCAGAGAGTAAAAGACCAGTGAACCCCCTCACCCTGTGCACCCCTACAAAGTGCAAGTCTTGGCTTCTTATAGTACCTGCTCCATCCTCACCTCCAAAGGCCTGTGAGCCAATGCCAGTGTAGATGGAGGTCAAGACGACTGGCTTCCAGAAGTTTCGCTGAATCACTACCATGAGGAAGATGAATAGGAGAAAAATTACTTAATATATGCCTTCAGAATGAAGACTCAGAGATACAGGAGAAATTGTCAATTTTTATGCTTAGATTCAACAGTCTGGACAACCATGCAGAAACCTGAGTGAACTAAAAGTGTATGAGGTAGTATTAACAGACCAAGGAAACCCAGCAAGGACTGTCTAGATTTTTTTTGGTCTCTCTGAGTATATATTCTTCCTCCTGAGTATAGGGCAGGACTCTCTCTGGAATGAGAGTCTTATGACCTACAGCTAAACGAAGCAAGTCAGATAATTTCTTTATGGTCAGTTTTTAAACAATATTTTTAGGTTATGGCTAGCTGGTTGTGATCTGGTTTCCACAACCCACTTGAGGAAGAGGAGTTCTGGTTTCTATGACCAGCCTAAGAGAAGGGGACTGAGAGACAGGAAGACAGGAGAAAATCAGAGAAAAACTTTTGCCTCCGAGGCTTTCATTTGGGGGTACTGTTTTCTGAGCCACAATACCAATTACCTTCCCCTTATTGCAAATCTAATTTACTCAATTAGAGTAAATTCAGCTCTTCAGGCCCAGAAGACTAGATTCATTAGAATGCATAGAAATGTCATTTACTTTACCTATCTAGCCATATTCTTTACATAGTTACCTGTGTCACTTATGTACCTGTATTGTCTTCACCTGTAAGGAGTTAAGAAAGAGCAATCTCTTGCAGAGACATGAGAACTTTCTAAGTTTACTACATTTTTGTGGCCCTGTGATGATGTGTTGTTGTGTTTTCTTTGTTTTTTATATACCACCCAAAGAGGTATGGCTTGGCATACAACTTATCTATCATCCCAACCAGTCTAAGAGGATATTCTTTGGGAGCCAGAACAGCTGTGAGGTTTAAGCCAATCATCAAGGTAATGTGCTGGGGTTTTAGTATGGTACATGTTGCTGCAAGGGGAGTTCAAGGGGCAGAGAAGAGGAAGGTAATCTAAAAGAATATTTAAGAAAAGCAGGCATTTAGGGGTCTCCTAGGGAGAGTAGAAAACAATTGACTGAGGAAATAGTCCCCAAACATCCCCAGGCAAGGCTTCAGTACTGAAATGCCAGAAGTTAATGACCTGGACACTGAGTTTATATACATTGTAGTATCTTGTCAGTTAAAAACCAAATTCAAACTTCTTCATTCTGTTGTGAGATTGAACCTAAAGTCTAGGGTCTTTAGTTCAGGATCCTAATTTCTTTTTGGACATTTTCCTGACACTTAAGCTTAAGGAATAAGGATAGCGGCTATAAAAAACTGAATTGGGTGGTAAGTGTAGTGGCTGTGACTCGTGGCCTTGGTTCTCTGGCCATCCTACATTTACCTCTCCATCCTATGTACTATGAATCGTTAGGTGGCTGAACCACACTCATATCTTGGTTTTCTGCCTATCCTAAGCCTACTTTTCTAGCTCAAGGTGGCAGAACCATAGCTGATTTATGAAGGAAGAGGGTGATTGTGTTTTTTCTACCAGGAAGGCTTTATGTATAACTATATCACCTCTAACATGTTGATCTTTTTTTGGAAACAGGAAAAGATACCTTACTCAGTCATGTTCCAGAGAGTAAGTCCTGAGGAGGAAAAACACAAACAAAGTTTTGCTCCATTTAATGTCATGGTGCCTCGATTTAGGAGCGACTCAAAGGACATTTGTTGTCCCGGGTACGTCTTATCTTTTCCAGTGCTCTTCAACAAAAAGCAATAGGAGGGGGAGAAGTACACATGATAATAAAAGAAGTACACAAAGAAGAGATGACATCTAAAGTTACTATCCCAGTTGAATAAGAAAATGCTGATTTTTAAAGATTCAACCCGTTGTCTCCCAGATCTCTGGCATTATAGTATTGTAGAATCATAGTTATTCATTCAATAAATATTTATTAATGGGCCAAGTAATTTTGTAGGTTCCAGAGATTTTGAAATAAACCCATCACATAAAACTTCTGATTTCTTGGAACTTACATTCCAGGACACAGACAGATGAGAAGCGGATACACAAAATATCAATAGTAATAAGGAGAGTGACCATATAACTTATTATTCAAACTGTGACACTTCTGTGAGTGAAAGAGGGGGCTGTTAATAACTATATGAGTACAGTAGAAATAAGCTGAAACTATCATGTGCAAACCAGGAAGTATGTTGACCCAGTGATATGGTACAAGGAAAATAAAACAAGATGATGATATGATAGGGAGTGAGGGGCTGGACTACTTGAGCAAGGGTTGAGGAAATGACACTGGATCTGAGATCTGAATGATGAGATTGAGCTGTGAAGATCTGGGGACAGAGCATTCCAGGCAAAAGGAACAGCAAGTTAAAAGTCTGCAAGTTGGGAAGGAACTTGGTATGAGGAAAACAGAAAGATCAGCATGACTAGACAGTAGTGAGCAAGGGGGAACAAGAACAGAGGCGGGAAGGCTGACCTATACAGGTCTTGCAGTCTGGGGGGCTTATTCTCAGTGTTTTAGGAAACTGTTCAGAAGGTGTGCAATTGTAGGGCAAACAGTCGCAGAGGCCTTTCTTTTACTAATGAGAAATCCCAGCATCAGAGTGAATGCAATTTTCTTAAGCTTGCACTGAGGAAGTGGAAGCACTGAGTTTTGTCCCAAGTCCACCGTAAGTGTTATTTCCCCACAGTAAAAAGTCTGTATTAAAAAACAAAGTGTTATGAGCAAACACAATTTTAAAAATAATCCCATGGACAAAAACATTTAACTGGTTCTCTTTGCTATGCCTGCATTGTTGTAGGTGGTGTGTTACTGTACTTTTGTGGGCAGTACAAACTCATCTCTACTGCAGATGCCACCACTTCTGGGGTCTCTGCTCTCTCAGCTGAATATACTATTTATAGAAATATCTTTTAAACTACAGTCGATCTTTGCCCTTGCTGGATATCAAAACTGGCTATCTTTCACATCTAACTAGAAATACATTAACAGACAAGGGAACCTTGTGCTCATCAGACATTAAAAGGCTAATCAGCATGTTGCTTTTTCCTAGGAGGTTAGGCCTAGTTCAGGGATGTCTATGGTACTGAAGGAGTTCATGAATGGTACTAAATCACTAAACATGATTCTTGCATTTTTATTTCTAGCCCTGGCACATACAACACAGAGAAGAAACCACATCCCAAAATTGCTTGGCCAATGAAATTTGGATCTCCAGATTGGGCTCAAGTTCCATGTCTACAGAAAAGAACCCTTAAAGCTGAGGTGATCAGGTTGGGCTTCTGTAGAGGACTCTTGTCTAGTACTTTCATATGTACCTGTGGTTCTCATCCAGGAGGCTCGGAATGACTCTCAGGAAGTCCTGACTTCTAAAATGATATGGACAATTCTGTGTATATCTGAATAGAAGGATATTTTTGGAGAGCTACACAATTTCATTAGATTTTTATTTATTTTTTATTGTATTGAGACCTGGTCTCCCTCTGTCATCCAGACTAGAGTGCAGTGGCATCATCATAGCACAACAGCAACCTCAAACTCCTAGGGGCTCAAGTGATCCTCCTGCCTCAGCCTCCCAAGTGGCTGGACTACAGGAGTTTGCCACTATGCCTGTCTAACTTTTTTATTTTTTGTAGAGAGGAGGTCTCACCATGTTGATCAAGCTGGTCTCAAACTCCTGGCCCAAGCCATCCTCTCACCTCAGCCTCCCAGAATTTTAGGATTACAGAAATGAGTCACCATGCTCAGCCTCATTTTATTTTTAAAGGTGTATATGACTAAATAAAAGTCACATTTTCTTACTTGATCCTCAAATAATCTCTTGTGGTGGGTACAGGAAAAATGTCACTATAGGATAGAGGAAGACAATGAGACTCAGGTAGAGGAAGTGATTCATGCAGGTTGCACACCTGGAATCTAGATCTTGTGAGTCCTAAGCCAGTACTGTTCCCATCATACCACCTGAGTATTAGATCACTGGGAGTTATAGAGCATTCTGGTTAAGAGAATAGCTTCTGGGGTCAAAACTGCATGGGTTCAAATACTAGCTCCAGTATTTACTTGCTGTGTGATCTTGGCTGAGGCCTTTAATTTTTCTAAGCCTTAGTTTTCTTATTTGTAAAATGGGTAAAATAAAGGCATCAATCTGATAAGATTACAAACATTGAGATAATGTATAAAATCATTTAATATAGTACCTGATAACATAATAAATGTTCAAACCGTGTTAATTATCATAATTCCAGAGATGACTTTTTTTTTCCTAGTGGAACTCTGGATTAATTCCATAAATAATAAATGCCTAATGTATTAACAATATTGTGTTAGAGGCCTATGAGTATCATTCAAGAATTAAACATATAATCCTTCTCTTCAAGAAGACTACCAACTACTTGGAAATTGGCCAAGTAGCAAGTAATTCTTAGTATGATATATACCATAGTAAGGGGGCAAAGGGCAGATGTACATACAAATGTTGAGAGACCCACTAAGGCTAGATTACTATGGGGTTGGGGTCAGCCAAGCCATGTATCCCTAATGTACAGTTCTCTTTTGCACTACCGAGAAGATCAGAGGTAGAGGGTTCTCATTAGAATATTGAGTTAAACAATGTTCTTTCACTGCAGCTGTCCACAGACAAAGACTTTCGAAAGCATCGGAACCGTGTTGCCTACCTAAGCCTGTATTATGACTGAGCAGCAGTGACTACCTTCACGTGCTCCTCCTAAACACAGAATCTCCGGGATTGAGGACAGAGATGCTCTTCTCCTTCTGCGTTGTCGTGCCCTCTTTTCTGCCAGCATGGGGCCCAGGGAGGGGCAGGGGCTCATACCTACTGCATGGAAGCATAAAGAATAGTACAGAGTGCTATCTTCACCTGCTTGTTTGTGGTGTATACATGAAGAGCTGGGTGGGAGGGTTCCTGTTGGGTGTTGAGTTGTGTTCGTTTTAGTGACATACTCATGGGACCCTGTTTTCTATCCCTGATGCCCAGGTACCAGATTCTTTTATTCCACCACCAGCCCTGGTCATAAGGGGCTGTTGACCTAAACATATCTAGGGTTTTGATGAAATTTGAGCTTCCTAGGTACAAAAGACACTTAAAGCAGGTTAAAATATTTATGTATATGTTTTAGGAGCTCTTTCGAGTTTTTGAGTTCTCCTGCATGGAATGGGAAGGTGTTGATTTTGTTGCCTTTCTCAGATTGACATAAAAATCAAAGAACCAACAATTCCCCCTTCCTGATTACATCTTCTATTTGGTCTGTTTGTCAGCACATATACTGAGTTTCCACTATGTGTCAGGCTGAGTGGTAAGCAAAGAGGATATAGCAGGAATCAAAGTGAACTCATCTCCTAGCTCCCTGGGCTTAGTCTGAAGACTAAGGAGGACTCACCAGGGCAGCTAATGAGTTTGTTGGGCCTGCCCCACAATCTGAATGACCTCTGAAGCCTTATAAGTTAATCCAAGGTTATAAAGGCCAGACCCCACAGCAGCTGCCTTCATAGTGCTTATCCAGATGCTCAGGCCTAAGAAGCAGGCCTCTTTCTTTCTGTTTTGCACAAATCCCAGGACTGTATAGAAAAACTGCCTGTCAAAATGAGATGGAGCCACGAGACTAAAGAATGACTCAAATAAGTCCAGCATGGTGAGTTAGATGAGTTTAGCAGAGGCTACTTATGTAGGCCCACCGCTTACACTAGAGTTCCCCAGGCACGCACTCCTAGGTGGCTTGGGAGTTCTTCAGAAAGAGAAAACCACCCCGTCTACCTGTAGCATCACCTTGCATCTCTTCCCAGTGCTGCATGATGCAAAACTCTTACATTGTATCATTGCATGTTTATATTAAAACAAATTAAACATGCACAGTATAATCAGCATGAGTCTTTATATAACCCGTGTTATAGTAATAACATTATAATTCCCTTTTAGATGGAGATTTGAACATGCAATTAGTCAAAGAGTACTCTTGGACAGCTAAAGCAGTTCTAAAGTAATCAGGACTGGTTTACATTGGTCTTGGGCTCAAGCAAGTGCTGACGCACAACTGTGTTTTGGCATTTGCTTGATCTATTTGTGACAGTTTTTTCCTGAGCACCCAAAGCTAGTACAGTACTTTATTTTTTTTCTGTATGGTGAGGAGCTTGTTTCTTTTTTTTCACCTTCCAACACCAGATGAAATAACTCACGTAGTTCATTCAGGATTGGCACTAAGCACTGTCTACTTGTCTTTTAGTGCCTGCTTTGGCTTCTTGGTAATGATTAGACTCATAGCAAGGCTGCAAGTCTCTGGACACCAAAGAATGAGAAGCTGCCAGTGGCCACAGAAAAGCTCTAGCCTGCTGCAACTCTCAGGACCACTCCACAGCAGTGTTAGCTGGAGAAAAGGCCAGTAAGAAGCAAAAGTTACTGAGCATATGATGCCAAGGGGCCTAATTCCTTAGGAGGCAAGATCTTTTGAAATAAGAGTGGTGAAGGACAGGAAGAAAATAAAATTGGAATATTAAGATAAAGATACTTTAGGTAAATGCACCTAAAACATAGACTTGATTTAATCTGACAACAGTGATTTCTGTTATCTTGTAAAGACGTGTTTGTGATTTAAGATAAATCAGGATTAACTGCTATCACATCTCCCATAGACCTCCCTCTGTTTGCTCCTTTGCATCCACCCCTGTGCAGGTTTTTTCAAAGGTAATATTCAGGATATACTATTTTTTCTGATTCAGAGACTTGGGCCACTTCTTTGGAGGATATTGACATCTCTCACACTGTTTGGCACATACACTCTAAGATTTTCCCAGGAAAAGTAACTCTCTCTTCTAAAATAGTAATCTGAGTTGATAAAAAATAAGTTTTTAATATAGCTTTAGTTAACCTCCAGGGTTTCCTAAAATAATATATTGTATAGACAAGTACTTAAGAAAGAGCACAAAAGAATATAAAAAATAAAACATGTTGTGCCACATTTATTTTACATCTAGATTTGGTTCCAGGGGTTTACATATCTTTTAGGGTTTTTTGGGGGAGGGGGGAGGGGACAGAATCTCACTTTGTCATCCCAGTAGAGTGCTATGGCATCACAGATCACAGCAACCTCAAACTCTTGAACTCAAGTGATTCTCTTGCCTCAGCCTCCCAAGTAGCTGGAACTACAGGTACCTGCCACAACACCCAGCTAGTCTTTTTTTTTGAGACAGGGTCTCGCTCTTGCTCAGGCTGGTCTCAAACTCCTGAGCTCAAGTAATCCACCCTTCTCAGCCTCCCAGAGTGCTAGGATTACAGGTATGAGCCACCATCCCCAGCCAATCTTTTAGGTCTTAATAGAGTAAAGCCATATCATAATGCTATATGAGTGGGGTAGGGCTTCCAATGTGATCAATAGATTGATACACTCTATACAGTAGGTGCCAATGCCAAAGAAAAAAGTATTCACATTTTAAGAAAGGAAAAAACTACTGAAATTGTAACATTCAAGCCACATTTAACTTCTGCAATTACAAGAGATACAAGATGCAAGATAACAAACATTATTGGTGTATATTATGACCATTTTTTGGCACCCTCTGTAGACTGAATGACATATTGGAGGATGTAGTTTGACATGCAGCACAAGAGAATCAACAACAGCAAGATTTTATCAACACTTTTATTGCCACTTGCAATGCCTGCAATTCTGGTCGGAGACCAAGCCCTGGGCACACTGGAAGTGGAAGGTCTTGCCTCGCATACACTGGTAGAACTTGGTATCATCTTCATCGTCTCTAAAGATGCCATCTGCTTTACCTGTATAGAAATCTCCGTCTCCTCCACTGCCCTGTCCCTTTTCACCTTCTCCACCACAGCAGCTGCCTCCACCAGTGGTGGCGAAGAAGCTTTCACTTCTGGGTGTCAAGGGTCGGTTATACCAAGTATTGGTGCCACACTGGTGGCATACCAAGTATTGATAGAGCACATTCTAAAAGAAAAAAAAAAGGGCATTACACAACATGATCATAACCTGTTTTTGTACAGAGAACAGCTTCTGGACATTCTCCTGTTTCAGCTCTGTTCTCAGAGAGTTGAGCCCCATGGAGGTGCCAAGCTGCATGTGGCAAGAATGCTACAAAGGAATACATGTCCAAAGCAGGGAGGGGGGACGAAGGCCACTGGATTCCCAGCAGGTGTCAGCCCTGGGGTTTCCTTCCAGAGGGGAATGAACCCAACCCTGCAGTGACAGGACAAGTTCTTCATTTTGAGGACTAATTAGTATGTGGTTTGGCATAGGGGAAGCTTATCTGTAAGTATTTTTAGCCTATATAATACATTGGGATTTTTGCTATCTTGTTATGCTTTGTTTCTCATGCTTTATTTTTACATATTTCCTTTCAATACTATTTTTCACTTCTTTTCTTTTCCTCTGGTGATTCAGCAGTTTGAAATTTCATTTTACTCTGCTAAAATGCTCTCAACCACTACTGCAATTTTCTGCCTCTTAACTTACTCACCAGTTACCTTGAACAAGTCATTTTATAATATTTCTTACAAGTTTTTAGAGACCTGGAACTTCTTACATTTCCCACTGCTTTACTCCACGTGTTCCTTGGGGTAAGTCGAGCTTGCCCCAAGGAAAATACTGAAAGGACCAAAGTAACACCATTTTGTTAACAGACTCCATTTTACAGGGTTGCTGTGTAAGTTTGCTGTGTAATGCTTGCTTTGCAAATTTTGGCTCCCTGCTTCAGTTTCCCAAGCCACCCTCACCGGTTGAACAATACCTGCCCGTTCCTGATGAGCAACCACCCTCCTGCTTCTGGTTCCACCGAGATATCCAATCAGCAAGTGACAAGATACCTGGACTCACCCTCACTCCACTCCCCCTTCATTCCACTCCCCCTCCCAATTTCCTTTCTGTACTCTATAAAATCACCTCAGCCCAACCCCTCGGGGCACTCACACCTGTCCGCCATTTTGACAGAACTGAGGGCCTGAGCTTAAGCTTGTAATAAACTTCACCCTTTGTTTTTGCATCAGAACGCCTGGTGTGAGTTTCTTCTGGGGGGATTCGAAATTCGAAAGGGCAAAACAATACAAAGCCCCAGAAAAGACTAAGGCTTCTCCATTCATACCTATGTAAATCAGCCACTGAGCCTTTGTCTCTGCTCTTCTTCACAACCTCCCACTGACCTTCCCCACAGCACCCAGATGACAAAATCTATGCATCTAAGTTGGGGAATGGTGCCCTATAGTGAGAGGGAAGTGGTCAGCTCAGAGGTAAATGTTGGTACACACAGGCATACCTCAGAGAGAGCTCAGGTTTGGCTCTAGACCACAGCAATAAAGCAACTATCACAACAAAGCAAGTCACAAAAATTTTTTGGTTTCCCAACAAAGGTAAAAGTTACATTCTGTACTACTGTGGTCTATTTAAGTGGACCATAACATTGTACCTGAAAAAATGTACATACCTCAATTTGAAAAATACTTTATTGCTAAAAGAGCTAATGATCATCTGAGCCTTTAGAGAGCTGTAATGTTTTTGCTGATGGAGGGTCTTGCCAATTGCTGGCCACTGACTGAGCAGGACAATGGTTCCTGAAGGTTGAAGTGGCTCTGGCAATTTTTTGAAAACAAGACAACAATGAAATTTGCTGCATTGATTGACTTTTCCTTTTATGAAAGATTTCTCTATCTATAGCATGTTTGATAGAACTTTATACATGGTAGAACTTCTTTCAAAGTTTGAGCAAATCCTTTAAAACATTGTCACTGCTTTCTTAACTAAGTTTATGTAATATTCTAAACCCATTGTTGCCATCTCAATAATATTCACAGCATCTTCACCACAAGTACCTTCTATCTCAAGAAACCACTTTCTTAGGCTGCGTGTCGTGGCTCACACCTGTAATCCTAGCACTCTAGGAGGCCAAGGTGGGTGGATTGCTTGAACTCACGAGTTCAAGACCAACCTGAGCTAAAGCAAGACCCCTGTCTCTACTAAATATAGAAAAACTGAGGCAAGAGGATCGCTTGAGCCCAAGTTGGAGGTTGCTGTGAGCTATGATGCCACACTCTACCCAGGGTGACAGCTTGAGGCTCTGTCTCAAAACAAACAAACAAACAAAAACATCATTTTCGTTGCTCAACCATAAATAGCAACTCCACATCTACTAAAGTTTTATCATCAGATTGAAGAAGTTCAGTCACACCTTCAGGCTCCACCTCTAGATCTCTGCTATTTCTAGGACATCTGCAGGGACTTCCTCTACTGAAGTCTTGAACCCTTTCAAAGTCATCCATGAGGGTTGAAATCAACTTCTTCCAAACTCCTCCATTAGTGTTGGTATTTTGACCTCTTGAATGTTCTTAATGGCATCCATAATAGTAAATCCTTTCCAGAAGGTTTTCAATTTACTTTGTCCAGATCCATGAGAGGAATCACTATCTATGGCAGCTATACCCTTAGGAAATGTATTTCTTAAATAAGACTTGAAAGTTGAAATGACTCTTGATCCATGAACTGTAGAATGAATGTTGTATTTGCAGGCATAAAAGCCACATTAATCTTCTTGAATATCTCTATCATAGCTCTTGGGTGACTAGGTACCAATGGGCAATAATATTTTAAAAGGGATCTTTTTTCCTGAGCTTTATATGTCAACAGTGCACTTAAAATGTCCAGCAAATTGTGCTATAAATAGATGTGCCATTATCCAGTCTTTGTTGTTCATTTATAGAACATAGACAGAACATATTTGGCATAATCCTTAAGGGTCTGGGATTTTTTTGAATAGTAAAGGAGCCTTGGCTTCAGCTGAATGAAAGTCACTGGCTGCATTCACCCCTAACAAAAGAACATGTTCTTTGAAGCTTTGAATCAGGCATTAGTTTCTCTCTAGCTATGAAAGTCCTAGATGGCATCTCCTTCCAATAGAAGGCTGTTTTATCTATATTGAAAATCTGTTGTTTTCCACTCTTGAGATATTTGGCTTAGGAGAATGCTCTCTACTTCCTTCCATATTGCTGCAAAAGGCATTAATTCATTCTTTTTATGCCTGAGTAGTATTCCATGGTATACATATAAGACATTTTCTTAATCCACTTATGAATTGACCGGCACTTGGATTAATTCCACATCTTGCAATTGTGAATTGTGCTGACATAAACATTTGAATGCAGGTGTCTTTTTGATAAAATGACTTATTTTGTTTGGGGTAGACACCAGGGGAGGGATTACTGGATCAAATGATGGGTCTACTTTTAGTTCTGGTCTACTTTCTAGTTTGGGAAATCTCCATACTGTTTTCCACAGGCATTATATCAATTGAAAGGGTACATTGTCTGTGGATTCAAGACATATAATTGACTAATTCAAATCCATTCTTGTTTTCTTGTCCTGGTTAATATATTCTTGGGTATTAATCTAAATGAAGCTATTATTTATTTAATGTTAGTATTAAACACTTAGTATTCGCCTAAGCAACCACATTTTGCCATGCATAACATGCTCTCATGTATAATGTGCTCTAGAGTATAATGTGCTATCGTGTATAATGCACACCCATGATTTTGGCCTAAACTTTCAAGGAAAAAAACTTTCATTTTAATTTTTAATTTAAAATTTTTTGTTTATATTTAGGTGATCATTTTTATGTTATAAAGGAATTTTAGTATTCTTAACATTTTATGGTACAAGAAATTGTACATAACAAATAATTACAAACACAAGAACAGATTACAAGGTATAAGAAATTTTATGTACTGGGTAACAAATTTACTGTTTACACATCATAGAAAACTAAGAACTCCTGGTCACTGTAAATATCAGCAGTATTATCTTCTTTAATTTCTACATACTGGTGTCTTCTGAAGAGTCACTGTCCTCGTCCCAATAAATGTCATCATCCTCTGTTCCATCCACAGCATTGCTGATGCTGCATTTTTTTAATGATTTCATAATCACTTCCTTCTTGACCCAGGTCCATGATCTTAGAATCCAATCACAAACCTGGGAAATGTATGTTTTCTTGATTCTACCTACAGGTGTTAGATCATCACCAGCTGACTGCATCCAGGACTTCTACTCTTTCTTAATTAGAGCCTTCAGGGCTTGTTTACTGACACATCAGGTGGTTGCAGTTGGGTGGTTAGCCCAGCAGGTGGCACAGCAGGCCGGGTTTCCAAGTGCCCTGTGCTCGTTTTCGCACTTTGTGTAACATGGGCTTTGACGTGCTCAAAAACAAAGCTGTTTTTCTCAGTAATCCACTAGCCTTTTGTGACCAGACTTTGTTAAACTCGGCAGATTTTCATACTTTCTTCTTTCATCCATCCCTTCTTATGCACGTGGACAATAACTCCACTTGGAATCGTTTCTTTCAGAAACATTTTTCTTTTAAAGATGACCAGAGGTTGTAGCTTTGTCTCAACTGCACAACAGTGAAATGTGTTTTCTCATGTCCACTAGTTTTAACAGCCGTGGTCTTTTCTCTTTTGACATCCACATTTCTGTTGAGTGGCTCATCAAACGTGAGTGGGATCTCATCCATACTGGCAATATGGGACAGCTCAAAGTTGTCTTTCAAAGAGTGATAACTGAAGAATTAAATTCTAAAACTTGATTCTCACAGGCTGCTGGATGTTTGGGGGTAAGTTTGTTCATGTCCTCCCACTCAAACCTGCTCTCTTCATAAATTTAAAGCAACATTTATGTGTCTATCAACTTTTTAAATCTTTCTCACGCCATCTCTTCCCCTCTCCTGTGTCATCTTGGTCAAAGCAGAGATCCCAGTTTGATGCTGCTCCAGAATCCAGGTCTCTACCTCCTGCTCCACCGCTAGCCACTTTGGAGGTTTCCCTCACATCATCATCGTCTTCTCTCTTTCTGTGGCCGATAACACTTTCTGCAGAAGGAGGTCCACAGCTTCTCTTGGCAGCTCTACTGTCATGCTCTCTAACATATTTAATAATTGTCACTTTAAAGTTTGCAGTGTGCCAAAACCATTTCAACATTTTCCAAGCCCCACAAAAGCAGGGGTCACGTTTGTCGTGTTCACTGCTCTGTCTACAGGGTGAAGCATCATGTCTGGATCATAGAAGGCACTCAATAAACACAAAATAAATGACTGACATAGTGGATAGTTCCTCCTTCCCAATCCAGAGATTTCTTTCTTGGGCTACTGTAAATTCCTATATCTTTCTAATAAATTCATGTTGACTTATGCTTGCCAAAGAGTCTGTTTCTGCTGCTTACAATTCCCAAACACCTTAACCAGTGTACTGTCTGAGGGTGACACCCTTTGTTATCCCCAGGAAATGTAGCTCCTAAAGAAAATCCACTGAAGCACAAGCTCTTGTTCAAGATGACACAGAGAAAATGCTTCAGGATAGTAAATCTCTGCTTGTCCTCAGGTAGGCTTCCCCAAGAACCTAGATATTTGATGTCCAGGTCAATGGTATTAAATCCATGTTGATAAAAGAAGTCAAACAGAACAGATGAAAATCTTGAGTTGGCAGCCATGGAGCTCATAGTGGTGAATCTAGCTAGTGAGCTTGTCTGTATTAATTATTAGCAGACCTCAGGGGTCCTCCTTACATCATCTCTGACAGCAATTTTACTATGTATTTTATGACAACCCCTGCTGGATTTTTTTTTTATTATTAAATCATAGCTACGTACATCAGTGCAATCAAGGGGTAAAATGTGCTGGCTTCATATACAATCTGAAATGTTTTCATCAAACTGTCTAACATACCCTTCATGGCATTTTCTTAGTTATTGTATGAAGACATTTGTATTCTGCATTTAGTAAGTTTCGCCTGTACCCTTCTAAGATGCACCATAGGGAGGTTGGGGTGGAGGGAGGGTAATTGGTGGGGCCACACAAAGCTCTTTTTTGTGAAGCCTGTAGATGAACTGAACCAGGCTTCAGGACATATTTCAGGAAATGCTAAGTTTGGCATAATTTTCTGCCTTTTTCTACTATCCTTCGTTATCAAATGTGCTTTCACAATTAGGATCATCTTCATTTTTCTCTGCATCATTGATGGCTTGTGAGTAAACAAAAATTAGTGTTTTCTAGTTGCCATGCTTAAAATAAGTATTTTGGGTGTTTATGTGTGTTTGTAAATTGACAAAATTCACCAGCTGCACTGAGCTATGGATAGTTAAGGAAAGTTCTTGGTGATCTAAATGAAACCTATAGCAGTGAAGACATACGGAGCATTCTCTTGTCAAACATCTTTGAAAAGCTGTGTGAAGGCATTTGTGGTAATAGCAGTTTTACTGAAGGTCACCCACCATTCAGACTGTTTATATAAATCTCCATTCATGCAAACTGTATGTAATGATTTGCTTCGTGTAAAGTCAGCGATTAGGGTTTTATTTATTTTTCTATCATTGATTTATCTGTTCTGCATCTCCTTACTGTGGACACATGGATTTTTTTTTTTTTTAAAGCAGGTCACCATGTGTTTAGATTGCTCACCTTTAAATGAGGTCTGTTATCATCAGCCATCATTTTCAGAGCTATAATTTTTTGTACAGTGAATGAGATTGAATTTCAGGGCAAGAGGAGTGAAAGGATGTTTTCAGTTGAAGTTAAACCTATGATTTTTTGCGATCTTTGGGGCACCTAATGCAGTGATTAGTAACAAGCATGAGTTTCCAAATGTCCATTGTATAATTATGAAATAAACAAGGTCTGGTCTTTTCAATAAACTTCCATGTTGTGCCCTATTCCTGCTCAATGGGCCCTAAACAAAGTATTCTGGTGAAGAGTATGAAATTAAGGTGAGTTTTCACAGCTGAGGGACGGAAATCTTGTCTTCTGGAACTCAACTACCAAATCTATAGAATAAGAGTACATTTCAACTTGGCAAATATATAGATAAGTCTTCATTTTTTCTCTCAAACCATATATTATAAATAAATGCCATTTTATTCCTTTTATTATTTCCTTCAACCTCTCTTATGGTTGAGGTTCACTATCATTTTAGAATTCAAAATGGCTTATTTTATTTTTTAGTGAAAAATGGATTAAATTTGGTGGGGAGTAGAGAACACAAGGGTAAGTCAAACACTTTAATATTTAATTGTGCACAAAATCTCCTATGATAGGGCTGATAATAGTGAGCAACCTTTTAGGTTATAAAATATTGGAAAATTATTGGGCATGAGGAATCTCAGTTTTTAAGTCCCTATCCACATTCCCATTTTCTGCTGGTGTTTCTGTACATATACTGTTTGACAGATGCCCAAAGGTTTTAGCCAGTCAAATATCAGGACCTTGTGTGTGCTAAGGAAAATGCAAACACAAAGAAAACAAAGGGTCCTTTCTCTACCCTTGGAAGTCTGAGAGATTATTGAGCAGGTGAGGTATATACAGAGTAGAAATAATTAGTAATTTTTGTGATATAAGTTTTTGTCATGTTATTATATAAGTAGTGCATGCATCTATTCTTTTACTTTAAAATATCATAGGGCACATATGGCATATTTTTCTTTCAAATGGATAAGTAGAGAGGTAGGTAGATAGATCTAGTTCTTTTCTTTTAATTACCTTCATATCAACATACTTGATTTTATTTTTCATTTCACTATTAATAGCCATTTGCAGTAAGTGCCATCTTGGCTATATGAAATAGAGAAATCAAGATAACGATGGTGAAGACAAGATCAAAATTAATTTCTCTGTCCTCAAAAAGAAGTCCAGAGGCAGGCGGCAGAGGGATCCTTTGGCAACTCCATGGTGCTGGCAGATATCCAGGCTACTTCCAGCTCATTTCCCTGTCATATCCTTGTTCTCATGGTCCAATGTGGATGCTAAACTTTCATAATCACATCTGAATTCCAGCCAGTGGAACTGAGGGTATGGCGGAGAAAGCTATGCCTCTGTGGACACTTCAGATGTTGCACAGATACTTTTGTTTATGCCTCATTGACCAAAATTTAATCCTTTGGGCATAATTAGCTGCAAAGGAGGATGAGATGTGTCTTTTTGTTTTGTTTTTGTTTTTAGCTGGATGACAATGGGACTATCTAAAGATCTGGGGTTTTGAGAATTTTCACAGAGCTAAAACTACACTTTCCATTTGATCTTGCAATCCCTTTACTAGGTATCAACCCAGAAGAACAAAAATCATTTTACCATAAGAACAAGGAAGTAGAATGTTCATCGCAGCTCAATTCACAATTGCCAAGATGTGGAATCAACCCAAGGACCCATCAGCACATGAATGGATTAATAAACTGTGGTATATGTATATCATGGAATACTGTTCAGACATAAAAGAGACTGAGACTTTACATCTTTTATATTTACCTGCATGGAGCTGAAGCACATTCTTCTTAGAAAGGACCACAAGAATGGAAAAGCAAGCATCCAATGTACTCAACACTAATATGAAACCAATAAACTACTATACACTCCATGAGAGATGAATACAGTTGAGTTCAAATGAGGGGAGGGGAGATGGGAGAAGGGAAAAAGGAGGAGGGAGAAAGATTGGTAAACTCTCACCTAATGTGTACAAATGTAACACAATTATTTGTGCCCTCATATTAATCTGAAATTTTAAAAAGATGGGAATTTTTGTAATAAGGAAGGAGGATAGACGAGATTTTGGAAGGTGCTAGCAGTCTTTGTCATGAATTATTACTGAATTTTTGCAATTACAAAGAATGCAGGAATGAATATTCCTGAACATGGGTAACCATGTTGATGTGGGTTAGTATGTAACATGTGTTGAGTGAGTTAGAGAGACAGTCCTTGAGAAGGGGCTTAGAGGAGGGGCCATCACATTGTGTTGGGTGGACTGGAGGTATCACAGTAAAGGCTGTCGCTGTTGAGGTGGCTCTGAGCTTGCTCCTGCTTCTGAGCAAACTGTAGATGAGAGGACCACCTGCTGGGAGAGCCAAGCCAGGGGAATGGCATGCACTAATTCTTTCTGTTCTCCCCTCGATAGCTATTGCCTGAGCGTGTACTATGTGCCAGACCCTGATTACTCAGAGATGGGACTGATGCAGCCTCCTTCCAACCCTTGGGATCTCTCACTCAAATAACTTATGACACTTTGTTAAGCACAATGGTGTCCCTTTGGGATGGGAATGTGAGGGGAGTTTGGTTGGATAAGGAAGCCAGACTAAAGGGAACTTGGATGCCTAGTTAAAGAGATTAAGCTTGATCTTGTAGCCAGTGGGGAGCTTCTGAAAGCTTTGATCAGAGGAATGATTTAATTTGAGTAGTATTTGAAGAAAACAAATCTGACATGCACAGGTTAACTGAGGGAGGCCAACGAAGATTTGAAGCAAGGTGGGCACCAAGTAGCTGTTCTCGAGCCTTCCCTGTGAGATGATGGGGGCCTGTGCATGCAGTGGTGGCTCCAGGCATGCTCTCTGGAGAGGTGGTCCTGGATTTGGATATTAGTTCTGTCCCTTGTTGGGGAGTTGGGCACGGTCTGTGTTTTAGTCTGCTTGGGCTGCCATAACAAAATGCCTTTGTCTGAGTGGCTTAAACAACAGAGACTTATTTCCTCATGGTTCTGGAGAGTGGAAAGTTCAAGGTCAGGTGCTGATTTGTTTCTTAGGGAAGATGAGCTTCCTAGCTTGTAGATGGTTGCCTTCCCTCTGAGTCCTCATATTGTAGAAAGAGAGAGAGACTCCTCCTCTTCCTATGAGGACACCAGCCCTGTTGGGTTTCAGCTCCATCTTTGTGACCTCATTTCACCTTTATCTCCTCCTCACAGGCCTTTTCTCCCAATATAGTCACATTGGGAGCTAGGGTTTCAATATATGAATTCGGAGGGAATGCAAAGCTTGAGTTCATGACAGTTCTCTCATAGCCAGCTGAAGTGCAATTTCCTCCTCTGTAGAATGGGGTGAAATTCCACTGATCTCTTCAAAGGTACTCATATGGCTTAAATGAGGTGAGGCTTACAAAGTGCTCAGCATGGCATCTGACACATGAGAAGGGCACAAAAACCGGAAGCTAAAGGGGACAGAAGGAACAAGCATTTTAATGGAAAAATTTTAGGACTTGGGGAACGGATACAGAAGACCAGGGAGAGTAAAGACCTGCTGATGATGTGAGCCAGGGTGATGAGGAGAATGATGTCAGCTGACAAAAATAGAAGAGCCTGGGAAGGAGCCAGTTTGGGGGGAGAGATTGATGAATTTGATTTTAGGTGTGTTGCATTCAGGGAGATGGCTGGATGTGGAAGTGGAAATTTCCAGCAGACAGTCGGGGTTTATTTACAAGAGAGGATGTATGGCTGTTAACAACAGCTCCTGGGGGATATAAAATTGGTAGAGGCTAAAATTCCAGAGGAAAGAAACAGAGAATTCAGATGAATCCACACAGGCCCAATTAGCCAGAGGCTCTAGCCCAGGGGTCCTCAAACTACAGCCCATGGGCCACATGCGTTGATGTGAGTTGTATTTGTTCCCGTTTTGTTTTTTACTTCAAAATAAGATATGTGCAGTGTGCATAGGAATTTGTTCATAGTTTTTTTTTAAAAGTATAGTCTGGCCCTCCAACAATCTGAGGGACAGTGAATTGGCCCCCTGTTTAAAAAGTTTGAGGACGCCTGCTCTAGCCTATGCAGTAGGAGCTTAGTTTCATGAAGTTTTCTGGTTGAGCAAATGAATAGGCTGAGGCCAACGTTGGACTGGGAATAGAATTCTCTGGATTGTTTTCTCAGTTCTCTACTTTTGTAGACACATATTGTAGACATGTAGTTCAGGGTCCAAAGCCAAAGAAACCCACAAAAAGAAATTTGCATCTTGAGCAGCGGGGTTATGGATTTCATGTGAAGACAGAAGTGGCTTTCTCAGTAGCAGGAAAAAGTAACTGGAAAATTTCTGAACACTGCAGAGTTACGGGCAGTCTGAAAGGCCCTCGGCACTTCAGGATCCAATTAAAAGGGAATTATTTTCCATTCCACAGCTAAGGAAATGGATCAACAAAGAGACTGAAGGACTGTGTTAAAACCTGACAGATGTAACACGGCAGACAAGGAGATGGGATTTAAGAAAGCTCCCCCTTTCTGAGATGTTATTTTCTCCTTAGTGTGGTCTGTCAGCTCTCCTAGCAATGAGTCAGTTGAAATCAACCTTTGATAGACTCGTGCCAGTAAATAAAACATAGCTCACCTTCATCCAGTTGCAGGCGATGGAAAAGAGGAAGTACTTAAAATGTATTCTTTCTGCATCCTTTGGGCTCTATCCAGGCTATCCTTCATATTGCTCGAAATAAAAGTGAAATATAATTTTCTTCACTTTGGTTTACATCCACTTAGTCTGTTCTATTGAAATCTTAACTAAGAGGCCTGATGTCTATTAATCATCAAGTCCATTGGATTTTTTTTTAAAAGGCTTTTTCTGGATTTTTCTGCTGTCACTACCTACTTGAGCTCTCTGTCCTTTGGGCTACGTTGACACCTCCGTCTCCTGGTTGTCATGACACCTCACAGCCTATTCCTCTTAGGTTTTCTTTGGGGGACCCCCTCCTGCTTCCCAGTTACATTCTGGCATTCTTTTCATCCTAAGCAAACTGTTTTTCCGCATTCTGTACACCCCCTCACCTCGTTGCTCTAATCCGTTCTCATTATATCAATTATCATCAATATACCAATGACTCCTACACCTTATCTGTGGCCCAGATTTTTCTCCCAAGCTTCAGACTTACATATGGAACTGGACAGCTGTATTCTGATAGCTCACATGCATCTCAAGATCAAAACATCTTAAACTAACTGGCTCTTTCCTGGTCCTCTCTCCCCTGTCTCATCTGTAAAATTTGAAATCTGGGAACCAGTATTCATCCCTTTCTCCATCACCACTTTCAGCCCCTACCTGGGAGAGTTAATAATTTCCCAGCTACTGCCAACATTTCATTTCCCAGGTCTAGCATTTGGGGAAGGTAAATGCATCATGCTTCATAAGAAGGGAAAAGAGATCTAGGGATGTGTGGGTAAACTATGATCACTCTTACTTTCACCTTCAAGATAGATTTGTTTGTCCAAAAATGATCCACATATTTTGATGGGACATGACTTTTTAGTTAATTATTATTTTTGGGGAAGAAGTAGTTAAATGCTGGAAATTAAAACAGCAACAACATTGAATTTTGTATCAGAAAGTGCATTCCCTTCTCCTATTTCCAGACTAGTGCATGAAAATCCGAGATGGTTGAATGTCTTGCCCGAGGCTGTAAAGCTATTTTTGCAATTTTTGCAGGTCTTTTGATTTTCTTTTCTGTACTCTTTCTCTTCCAGGCAAGGCTTCCCTTTGTAATTCATGGTGCCCTGTGCCTAGTAATGACTTAGGAAACACTCATAGATTCGATTCACTGGCATTCTTTGAATTTTACTCAATCCTTTAGACTATTTTTGCTGATGATGAAGTTGGGGTTTGGATGGAACCAGAACAGCCTAATTGCACAAACACCATCATCAACTCCCCCTTCCCTCTGCCAGGCATCACCCACAACACACTGTATCCAGAAATATCCTAGGAACAGGCCCCCAAGTCCTTCTCACAGGGATTAGGCAGTTAGTGTCAGTCAACTGGAACTTATAAGAGAATTGAAACCCATTCCTTCCACAGTCGTTCGAGCCCCAGTGTCTTTTATTATGGGGAACTTTGCAGTGGGCAATGGTTCTCTAAGGAGCTTTATCAGCCATTTGGCTAGAATCTGATTTCCCATCATGTGTCATGTGTCTGTAGGTTATGGCTGACTAGGTAGTCCACTGTTATTCTAGCACTGTATTCTGTCTTTTCTCGGTTGAATCCCTGACCCCTGATAGCAATGTTTTTCAACCTTTTTTATCTTTTTTTTTTTTTTTTTTTTTTTAGCAGAGTCTCACTATGTCACCCTGGGTAGAGTGCAATGGGGTCACAGCTTACAGCAACCTCAAACTCTTGGGCTTAAGTGATTCTCTTGCCTCAGTCTCCCAAGTAGCTGGGACTACAGGTGCCCGCCACAATGCCCAGCTATTTTTTGGTTATAGTTGTCGTTGTTTGGCAGGCCTGGGCTAGGCTGAAACCCACCAGCCTTGGGGTATGTGGCACTACAGGCGGTGAGCAAACCTTTTTTTTCTTATAGCACACTTGAATCTATAGTTGAATTGCTGCGGCACACTTAAATTACATAGATCTCCCCAAGAAAAAGAGTAAAAAAAAAAAAAAAGAAAATACTTAAATGTACTTTCAACTTCTTTCAAAAATAATTAAATTTGAGATTTTCATTTTAAACCTTTAAAAATGAAGGTCCTCTTGCAGCACACAGTTTGAAAATCACTGTCCTAGGGGATGGTATGCTAGAGAGGTACTTCCTTCCCACTCTGGACTTTTCCCATCAATTCAACAGTGTACTGAAGCCTGTTCTGGGTTCTGGATTTCTATGTGAGAGTTTGTCAACCTGGAGTATTTTCCACATATTGATGGGAACATTCAAGCACCAAGGACAGAAACGTATAGGGATGAGGGAGAAAGTCCATCATGGAATATGAGCACTGGGACTTCTAAGCTTTAATACTACCACAGTATCCCTTCCTAACACTTATCACACTGCATTTCTTGGACTTCTTCTTAGCTTTAATATACGGTTATTATCTTTCTTTATGTTAACTTTGAAAAATGGTATTTCTGAAATGACAGAGGCTCTGAGACTCAAAATCGGTGAGCCAGATGGTGAAAACAGCAGGAAACATCTCGTCAAGAGTAGAGAGGTAATGGTGAAGGAATGAAGAAAAAGTGAGAGGTGCTGTAAAACGATGAAGGAACAGAGAGAGTAGGTTATTGTAGTAACTTAAAACATACATTTCTGTTGCATTTAAAGATAGTTGGTCCTAAGTGTTCACTGTATGATTTCCTTATTTCTACTACTGTCCTAGGTATCTTGAAAAATAGCCATGATTCATGGTTCTTCTTCTATTTGAGATATAAACACTTATAAGGGTTTAGAGCAGTGGTTCTCAACCTTCCAAATGCTGCTATGTATTTTCTTTGTTATAAAGGGGTCGCGACCCACAGTTGAGAACCGCTGGTTTAGAGAAAAATGTTAGCTGTGCCTCCATCAATTTCCATATCAAGGGTTGGTATCTCACCCTTCTCTCTGGGGTGGCACCACTCCTAGTCTAATGCCTGACCTCCCCCACTCCGGGCACATCTCTCTCAACTTCATTTTCATCTTCTTGGTGATCAAGGGTTGTGCCATATTTGTTCTTGCGTCCTCAGCCCTCTGCATCGTTTCAGGTTCATAAAAAGACACCCAGGGATTGTTGGATTGTCATGGTCTCTGTGCTTTGGCTCTTAGAACTTTCCCTTCCAATTCAAACCCTTGGCAAACCCAGATTCTCCCCTCTGGATCTCACACCTGTATTATCCTACTCTCTTCCAATTTTCGACTCCTGCCAGACTATCTTTCTTTCTTTCTTTTTTTTTTTTTTTTGTAAAGACAGAGTCTTACTTTATCGCCCTCGGTAGAGTGCCGTGGCGTCACACAGCTCACAACAACCTCCAACTCCTGGGCTTAGGCGATTCTCTTGCTTCAGCCTCCCGAGTAGCTAGGACTACAGGCACCTGCTACAACACCCAGCTATTTTTCTATTTTGCAGTTCGGCCGAGGCTGTGTTTGAACCCGCCACCTTCGGTATATGGGGCTGGCACCCTACTTGATGAGCCACAGGCACCGCCCGAGACTATCTTTCTAAAATACAACTTTTCTCAAATTGTTCCCTTGTTCGGGGATTTATAGGTATTTCCTCTTGCCCATGGTGTCAAGTCTGTTTAGCTGTAAAGGTTTTGCCTTTATTTCCACCTATCTTATCTATCTGTCTTCGTCCATCATTATCCTGAAAACAAACCATGGGCTTCATTAAAGTCAGTCTCCTTGATTCCTGTCTACTCTCATGGTAAATCTCATTTCTGGGCATCTGGGCTGACTACTCTGCTGGCCATGAGTAGCCTTTACTTTGATTTTCTATAGGCTACTTATCAAGCTCTGTATCTTCCAACAAGCCTGTCTCCTTCACTGAGTCAGGTAATCAACAAACGTTTATAGACCATGGAAATGAAGGTCAGGAGGTTGAGATTCCTGTCCTTAAGGATCTCACACTGATTCAGCACTCTCTGCCTTGTGCTCAGCACAGTGTTGTATGTGTTTCTGTTGAATTGAAAATGGTGGTAGCTGCTTCACTGGAGGGTTGTGGGTGAGTTACTTAACGCTTCTTTGCCTCAAGCTCCTTGTCTACAAAATGGGAAAAACCACAAAACTATATATTCATGTCTAGATACTTAGAACACTGCCTGGGTAATCTCAAGCACTCATTAAATCTTAGCCGCTGTTATTATCACTTGGATTCTACAACAGATAACACTCAGTGAAAATACCCAGTCTCACATTGTGTGTTTAGCCTGCCCTCTCAACTGGGCTGGAAGCTCTCTGTGGAATAGGTTCTCGCCTGTACTCTGGTGGGGGCTCCCGGTTTTCAGAAGGCTCTTGCTGACTGTTGTGAGTGTGCACAAGAGCTCTCACATCTTTTGTCATGGCCAGCCTGGGACGACCCTGAGAAGTAGACTGCCATGGGCTTCTCAAGAGGCTGGCCAGACAGCGCAAGGGGGAGAGTGAGTGATGAAAAACATATGCACTTTTCTGGGCATCCAAATTCACACAAAGAGGACTTGAGATAATAAAGTAATCTTGAAGATGGGGTAGAGATGGTTGGCACCTCCTTGCCTGCCAAGCCATGGGCTTGTTACCTTTCTAGGACTTTCTCACTTAATTCTCACAATAACCCTGGATGGTGGATATTGTCCTTTCTGGTTTCTGTACGGGGAACTTGAAGTTCAGACTTGATATTTGCCTGGCTGAGCTTACACAGGTGGTCATTGGCAGGTTTTTCTGCTATGCCATAGTATGTGTGACATTTGTGCTGTGCAACAATTCCTAAGAAAGTCTAGCAAAAATTGTGTCATTTAATTGAATTTACACGGGGCACATACCATGTACTATGTTTGCGGTCACCACCTGATTTTGTTTGTGCCTCTGATTAATTCATACTCTGCCTTACATGAGGCCTTTAGCCTCATAGAATCTCAAAAGTAGATAAGGAAATAGGTTAGCCTCAGTGCATTGAAAAGGACAGTGACGTCCCATTGTCTGGGCATTGTTTATAGGGTGTAAATGTATAAGAGATGATTTGAGAACCATGAATAGACACTCTTCTGCCACTTGTGTCCAATACATCATGCTGGATTATCTGGAACTTCTACATTGCTTATTTTTTTGGGTAAAGATATTAGAAGCCTCTTTCAAAAACTGATAGGTGTCTCAGGAAGGAGGACCATGTGAGGCAATTATCAGCCATCATTATCCTGGCTCAGTGAGTGGACCAGTCATCGAGGCTCCAGATGGAATAGGAAGTAAGATCATTTTTTATTGTAAAGAGAGGACCACAGAAACATAGGTGCCAGAATAGGACTTCTGGGTAGTCTGAAAAAGTAGGTGGCTGCCATACACAAAGAAGTGGAGATACACCACTGAGGATGGATGGGGAGCAAAGATAAGCCTTAATTACTTTATGCTCATTAGCAGAGAGCCCTGACCCTGACTGTCACAGGTATGGCAGGTGCCCTCAATGGGCTTCCCTGCTTATTGGCTATGGGTTACTGGGCATCACTTGACTTTGTTTTGTTGAAGAATTCTTTTCCTTAGGGTCATTTTTCATGAAAGCTCCACTGTTCTGCCTTTGCTTCAGGATAAGAGCATCTTCTTCAGTCTGGAATAGCCTGCTGTGTTTGTCCTCTAGAGATGAGCTCATTAACTGCCACAGTAAAAGTATTCTGGAGTGCCTCTCCTGTAGGTCAGAAGGTCCTCCTGGGCCCAAACACTGTTTATGGAGAGGAGGAAAGGTGAGAACAGTGAGTACACAATAATATTCTCTCAGTGGTACCTCATTCCTTCTCCAACACCAGAAATTCACCCTGTCTCATGCATTGAGATTAAGACGGTAATTAAACAGACTCTGCAATCATTAGGCTAAATGAAACGACGTAACTTTGATTTCTAATCTCCTAAAAGCTGCAACCTTTTTGAAGTGGAAGGAGAAGAGAACATAAAAGAAATCGATTGGAACCCACCAGCTGCAAATCTGTTTACCTGGGGCGTGATTAACATGTACAGTTATCAGCCTCCTTTCTGCTTCCAATTATTCTTATGACGCAGAACCAAATAATGGGGCTGAAGTGCAGGAAATAAATCCAAACATGTTATGTCCTGTGTAACCTTACAGTCAATTATTTGAGAATCTGACCTGGTTAAGACATGGATCTGAACAAAACCATCGTAAATTATTGGATAAAAATCCTTTGCAACATAATTGAGCACTGTCTAAATCTGGCTCATCGTTTCTTCTACAGGTGGAGGCAGAATGAACATTCTGTACTGCCCTTTTCAAATTTCCAAGATCAAATGTGCATTAGTTCAAACGTGCATTATAAATGCAGCTCTAAAGGTTTTCTATGCAAGTATGCGATGGAGGTAGCCCTGTTGGGCTGGGTGAAGATCAGAGGTTGGAGTGTGCCATTATTCCATAAATCTAAGTAGATTAAAAATGCTTGGTAGAAAACAGTTGTCAAAGGATGGGTGTCTTCATGATGAAGAAGACTTTTTACCATGTATGTATTTTGTTTTATTTACTTGATATGTAATTCACAGTAATGGGGGTTCTTTGTTTTATGCATTGATTCATTTGCATAAATAAATCTTGCCGCTTTGTGAGAGTGAAATAGGACCCAATACGTTTTCCTCAGAAATTACCAAAGAGGAAATTTTGGGAAAGCTATTTCGTCTTTAGAATAGAATTAGTAAGCAGTAGGCATGGAAGAATGTACAGATCCTCCTTACCAAGAAGAGAGTCAGAAAGAAAGGAAAACCTTTGCTATCACTGCTTCTCTACATTTTGAAGCCACAGGATCATTCTGTAATTGTCAGAATATAAATCATTTTTAAAAAATCTTCCAGAATTTTGTTATAGTTTCTTTAAATGGTATCACTCAAGTTTCTTTCTTTTTTTTATTTTTATTAAATCATAATTGTGTACATTGGTGAAATCATGGGGCACAATGTGCTGACTTTATATACAATCTGAAATATTTTCATTGAACTATTTAAAATAGACTTCATGGCCTTTTAATCACTATATGAAGACATCTATATTCTACATTTAGTAATTTTCACTTGTACCCTTGTAAGATGCACCGTAAGTGTGATCCCACCAATCACCCTCCCTCCACCCAATGTCTGTGTATTTTTATACTGAAGCAC
>CAUYRH010146187.1:0-31315 GCA_963574655.1 Perodicticus potto | reverse complement strand
CCTCAAGCTGTCACCCTGGATAGAGTGCTGTAGCATCACAGCTCACAGAAACCTCCAATTCCTGGGCTCAAGCGAGTCTCCTGCCTCTGCACCCGCCACAATGCCGGACCATTTTTAGGTTGCAGCCAGCATTGTTGTTTGGCATACCTGGGCTAGATTTGAACCCGCCAGCTCAGGTGTACGTGGCTGGCGCCTTAACCCGTTGAGCCACAGGTGCCGATCCTTTTTTTTTTTTTTTAAGAGACAGAGTCTCATTTTATCGCCCTCTATAGAGTGCTGTAACGTCACAGCTCACAGCAACCTCCAACTCCTGAGCTTAGGCAACTCTCTTGCCTCAGCTTCTCAAGTAGCTGGGACTACAGGCACTGGCCACAACGCCTGGCTATTTTTTCAGTTTGGCTGGGGCTGGGCTTGAAACTGCTATCTTCTATATGGGGCCAGTGCCCTACCCACTGAGCCACAGGTGCCGCCCTTGCTTGTCATTGTTGTTTAGCTGGGTTTGAACCCTCCAGCTTCGCTGTACATGGCTGGCGCCATAACCACTGTGCTACATGTTGAGCCTAGAAATATTATATTTTCTATATTAAATGATACCTATACACCTAAATAGGTGCCATGCTTTTGCTAGAAAGCTGGAAAAGCCTCAAAATAAAAAGAAACAATATAAAGCCCTCAGTAAAGAAACACTATCACAAGTAATATAAGCGCTTATGTTCAGCATAGTAAAGGAATTGCCACTAACTCTGAAACCAAGTACATTTCATATAAACGATATTAAACTTTTTTTTTTTTTTTTTGAGACAGAGCCTCAAGCTGTCATCCTGGGTAGAGTGCTGTGGCATCACAGCTCACAGCAACCTCCAACTCCTGTGCTCAAGCGAGTCTCCTGCCTCCGCCTCCCAAGTAGCTGGGACTGCAGGCAGCCGCCACAACGCCTGGCCATTTTTTGGTTGCAGCCATCATTGTTGTTTGGCAGGCCCAGGCTGGATTCGATCCCGCCAGCTCAGGTGTACGTGGCTGGCGCCTTAGCCCGCTGAGCCACAGGTGCCAAGCCTCAAGCAATTTTCTTATCTTAGCCTCCCAAGTAGCTGGGACTACAGGCACCTGCCACAGCCCCTGGCTATTTTTAGAGGCGAGGTCTTCCTCCTGCTCAGGCTGGTCTCAAACCTGTGAGCTCAGGCAATCCACCCACCTCAGCTTCACAGAGAGCTAGGATTCAGGTGTGAGCCGCCGCCCCCGGCCTAAATATAGGTTTTATAATTTAAGAAATAAAAATGGACTTTAACTACCTCTGTTGAGCTTATTATATACAAATCCCAGCATCATTTTTATAAGATAGGAATGATTAAGTGGCAGTGCTAAAGGGTTTTGTTTTAGTTCCCTTCCTCGAATTCCATCAGCTGTACTTAAAATAAACATACAGTGTAAAAAACTGTACCTTTTTTGCCAAGGCAATTTCAAGACAAGTCTTCTAGCACCTATTCTTTCCACTTCCCCAACCAGAATGCCTCCCAAAGCATCACTGGATAAAGAATTACATGGTCAGGGCGGAGCCTGTGGCTCAGTGAGTAGGGTGCCGGCCCCATATACCAAGGGTGATGGGTTCAAACCAGGCCCCAGCCAAACTGCAACAAAAAAATAGCCTATAGTCCCAGCTACTCAGGAGGCTGAGGCAAGAGAATTGCCTAAGCCCAGGAGTTGGAGGTTGCTGTGAGCTGTGTGACGCCACAGCACGGCACTCTACCGAGGGTGATAAAATGAGACTCTATCTCTACCAAAAAAAAAAAAAAAAAAAAGGATGTTTGTGGAAAGGAAAGAGAAAAGAGAGGTCAGATTTAATGGGTTTGTATTAGATTATTAAAGGATGATACTTGAGTTTGTTATACAGTAACTTTTACTGAGCATTTCTTATATACCAAACACTGTTCTAAACTCTTTACATTTATTAACTCTCTTAATTTTCAAAACAATCCTGAGAGGTAGGTAATATTATCTTTAGTTTATTAATGAAGAAGCTGAGGTACAGTTAGGATCAATGTCTTGCTCGAGATAACCAATAAGTGACAAGTTCAAACTCAGGCATTCTGGTTTCAGAGCCCATACCCATAACTACTAGGTTATTCTGCTACTTTAATTTGTATTAGGCTTTTTCTCTGTATAAGGTTGTAAATTCACTTAATTTTGCTATTTATTAGTTTTCTCAGTACCTTAATTTGAGGGAAGAAGCCACAGTTTATTTGCCCTTTTATCCCAAGTTAAGCACAGTTTGTTTTCTGTAGAAATGCTGACTAAATGAATCAGTGAATGAAAAATTTCAACAACCATTTCCCCCTACTTTTAGGATCTTCACATTATATAGCAAATCACTACCACTTGATCTGGCCTGTCGAGTCTGGGATGTATTTTGCAGAGATGGGGAAGAATTTTTATTTAGGACTGGATTAGGAATCCTCCGATTATATGAAGATATTCTCCTACAGATGGACTTCATTCATATAGCACAGTTTCTAACTAAATTACCAGAAGACATCACATCAGAAAAGTTATTCAGCTGTATTGCAGCCATTCAGATGCAGAATAGCACCAAAAAATGGACTCAGGTAGAGTGGCATTTTTCTCTTGGTAATAGATGTATTAAAGTAATTAGTTGCTTCTTATAAAAAGGTTATATATAGTGTGGCCATAAAGTTCATGTGTATTCTTGGCTCTGAGCCTGTAGCTCAGCGGCTAGAGCGCCAGCCACATACACCAGAGCTGGCGCATTCGAACCCACCCCGGGCCTGCCAAACGTTGACAACTACAACCAAAAAATAGCCAGGTGTTGTGGCTGGCACCTATAGTCCCAGCTACTTGAGAGGCTGAGGCAAGAGAATCACTTAAGCCCAAGAGTTTGAGGTTGCCGTGAACTGTGATGCTACAGCACTCTACTGAGGGTGACATAGTGAGACTCTACCTCAAAAAAAAAGACTTCATGTGCATTTTAAAAAAATAGATAACTATTTTAAATTGCACACAGATTTCATGGCCACCTTGTATTTTTGTAACTTGATGTCTGAATAATGAAAAAATGCTATTCATTTTTCAAATGTAATGCTTAAATTAAAAAAGTATGCATCTTTAAAAAAAACCTTTGGGGCTCAGTGCCTGTGGCTCAACGGGCTTAGGCGCCAGCCATGTACACCTGAGCTGGTGGGTTCGAATCCAGCCTGGGCCTGCCAAACAATAATGACGGCTGCAACCAAAAAATGGCTGGGCGTTGTGGTGGGCACCTGTAGTCCTAGCTACTTGGGAGGCGGAGACAGGAGATTTGCTTGATCCCAGGAATTGGAGGTTGCTATGAGCTGTGATGCCACAGCACTCTATCCAGGGTGACAGCTTGAGGCTATGTCTCAAAAAAAAAAAAAAAACCTTTGGGCTCGGTGCCTGTGGCTCAAGCGGCTAAGGTGCTAGCCACATACACCTGAGCTGGCGGGTTCGAATCCAGCCCATGGCGGCTGCAACCAAAAAATAGCTGGGTGTTGTGGCAGGCGCCTGTAGTCCCAGCTACTTGGGAGACGGAGGCAGGAGAATTGCTTGAGCCCAGGAATTGGAGGTTGCTGTGAGCTGTGATGCCATGGCACTCTACCCAGGGCGACAGCTTGAGGCTCTCTCTCAAAAAAAAAAAAAACAAAATAAAAAAGACCTTTGATTTCAAAAAGCGAGAGTTTGAAACAGATTGCCCCCTTCTCACCTATCTAAAACTAGGGCTTTATTTTTGTGTAAGGTCAGTAATATTTTATGAGTTTAGTGAAGTATAACCACAATAGTCATTTATTTGCCAGAGCAGTTATTACTTCAGTATTTCAAATAAATAGCAGTTTTTGTTTTTTAAGATAAACAAGTGTAAGTTTACTTTACGTTAAAGAGAGGGAAGAGAGTGGGGGGAAGGGATGAGTAAGAGTGAGAGAGAAGAGAGCAGAGAGCAAAGGAGTAGGAGAGAAGGGAGGGGTGGGAGGTAGGAAGAAGCAAGAGAATGGTGTGGCATCCAAAGAAAGAAAGGAAGAATACCTACCTTGACAGCAGTTGTAATAATAAACACCTGCTCTGTATTAAGGATAGGCAGTACAAAGGATATATAATGTATGATCTTGGTTTTTATATGCTTAATCTTATTAGGGAAAACATTAGCAGTCTAAGTGAAGTGACATAAAAGACATTGCTTAATCCATTTAAAACAGAATTGGCATTTGTAGCTTATGAAGTGAAACATAGATATTCATCAAAGGCTCGGTACCTGTGGCTCAGCGGGCTAAGGCGCCAGCCATGTACACCTGAGCTGGCGGGTTCGAATCCAGCCCGGTCCCGCCAAACAACAATGATGGCTGCAACCAAAAAATGGCCGGGCATTGTGGCGGGCGCCTGCAGTCCCAGCTACTTGGGAGGCGGAGGCAAGAGACTCACTTGAGCCCAGGAATTGGAGGTTGCTGTGAGCTGTGATGCCACAGCACTCTATCCAGGGTGAAAGCTTGAGGCTCTGTCTCAGAAAAAAAAAAAAAGGAATATTCATCAAAAAATCTTGTTTTCTTTTAGTTTTTGGCCAGGGCTGGGTTTGAACCCGCCACCTCTGGCATATGGGGCTAGCGCCCTACTCCTTTGAGCCACAGGCGCCACCCAAAAGTCTTGTTTTCAAATAGTAATTTTATAGTATTTAGCAAATGATGAAAATTGGAATCTAATCATAGCCTAGAAAATTGGATTTAAAAGAGTAAGAGGACTGAAAAGTGGCAATCTTTTAAGGGGCAGAGCTAATTTTTTGGCTCGGCGCCTGTGGCTCAACGGGCTAAGGCGTCAGCCACGTACACCTGAGCTGGCAGGATCGAATCCAGCCCAGGCCTGCCAAACAACAATGACGGCTGCAACCAAAAAAATTTTTTCATTTTTATAACTATAGTTATTTAAATGTCTTTTCTTTTCTTTTTTGAGACAGAGTCTCACTTTGTCATCCTTCACAGCAACCTCAAACTCTTGGGCTCAAGTGATTCTCTTGCCTCAGCCTCCTGAGGTGCCCACCACAATGCCTAGCTATTTTTAGCAATGAGGTCTCGCTCTGGCTCAGGGTGCTCTCAATCTTGTGAGCTCAGGCAATCCACCCGCCTCTGACTCCCAGAGTGCTAGTGTTATAGGCGTGAGCCATCACCTGGCCTTATTTCATTGTCTTTAATGGGCCTGGTGAGGTGCTAATGCACTCTGGGAAGCTGAGGCAGGTAGACAGCTTGAGTTCACAAGTTGGAGACCAGCCTGGGCAAAAAAGTGAGATTCCCCATCTCTACTAAAATAGAAAAACTAAGGCAAGAGGATCGCTTGAGTCTTAAGAGTTGGAAGTTGCTGTGAGCTATGATGGCAAGGCATTCTACCCAGGGGAACAGCTTGAGAGTCTGTCTCAAAAAAAAAATGCCTTTAATGTAGGTGGTAGTTTTGAGGATTAATCTCTATTTTATATAATTTCCAGGTCTTTGCATCAGTAATGAAGGATATTAAAGAAGGAGACAAGAACAGTCCTGCTCTAAAAAGCTAATCTTCAAAACTGACAGACTAACTGAAATATAAAAAAGTTTTTGAGAAAGAAGTTTTTTGTTTCCTTTGGAAAAGGCATGGAAGAAAATGTTGGCGAAATCTTGGAAGTGAGAACATACACTCCTATATTGTAACCTAAAAATTTGTACCCTCATATTAATTTGAAATAAATAATAATAATAAATAAATAAAAATAAAAATTATTTTAAAATAAAATGTTGGAGAAATCAAGAATCAAGAGGTGGAAAACTGCCAATTTAAAATTCCATGGCTGAAGTAAATGAAAATAACTTATTGACAGTATTAATAACAAAGTATTTTATAAGGAGAGCCATTTTTCAAAGGAAAAAGTTTAAATGGCTTATTGATACTCCATAATTTGGAGTGAACAGTTTAATGCAATAAATTTTTTAAATAGTTTTGGAGATAGTTCAAATTTTTACATCTTTTCTTTTGTAACAATTATCACAAGGCACTTTGGAGGTTACGGTAGGATTGTTAAATACTTTGACTTCCAAAACACTTTATTATAGTTATTATATTATCTCCAGTTCTGACCTTTGGAAGACATTGTAAACCAAGAATAAGCAACTGTGGTTGTAAATTACTTAAGTCACTGGGATGTTTGTCTTCATTCATAGGTTGGGGCAAATTTGGGTTGTCTGGGAATTAGAAATATTGGTGGGAGATTGTGTATTTGTTAGGTATTTTTCCACAATACTATGTCTATTTGTTTTCGAAGGGTAATTTTTTCTCTTCCTTAAGGAATTCCTGTCATTCAAAAGAGTTTTAGCTTTTCTGGTTCTATTCTAACAAATCGTTCATCTAGTAATTTAACATTAAGAGAACTAAATCACTTGTAGAAGGAAAGTTCTTTGCACTTTAGTGGAATGAAGACTTGACTTTGGGAGTACATCCAAAAATATAAATTAGGTTTTTTTCACTGGTAAGAGCAAAAGAACTCCTGAGAGTTCTTAAATAGCATGCCATTTGCGGAGACTTTAAATTTTTTAGTTAAAATTCCTCCATCTCTAGAAACAATATTTTTTAATTCCAGTATGAAATTTGAAATCTTAATATATAGCTAAGTCTGTGACTTGTAAGACACTATGCACAATTTTTTCTAATCAATGGAAATAGTAAAAGAAAAAGGTAAAGTTAACTTTTTTCCTGAATCTAACGGGTAGCATTGTGGATAAAGAAATTATTAATCACTGGTAAATTGGCATAAAAGTTATTATAATGTTTACTTTTTGAAATTAAATCACTTGAGTATTATGAGAGATACCTGTATAACATGCCATTTTGTTAATAATAGATTTATAGTGTGTTTTAATGTTGCAGTTTGGTTTAAAACAACATTTAAGCACACTGTTTTTTCTGCTAATGATATATAGTCTTCAAACTAAAAAGGCTGAGATCCTTGTTAGTGTAGTGACTGCCTTGTTAGGAGTGTGGGACCAGAGGGTCCCATACCTTTTTTACCACATGGATCATTCTAGCCTAAGGACTAGTAGTGGAACCCTCAAAAGGTTAACGATTTGGTTAGTGGAAACTGGTGGTTTAATAAAATATTGAGGGAGTGTCCACTGTCTTTTAAGAGGTTTTAGAATGACCTTTTAACTCTGGTAACTCCTTTGGTGTTGGTGTTCCTGATAGAGGGAATGTAACCTCTGGTGGTAATTTCATCGAGGTTATTACTACCTGCCTAAATTTAACCTTTATGTATTTGTTTCCTGAGTTAGTGTATTTTTTTCTCAGTTTTTTATTGTACAGTTTCTTTACTTTTCAAGTATAAATATGTATATAAAATGTAAATATAAGAAATTCACTAAAAACCACTTGTAATGATTACTGTGTAAATAAAATAAAAGCAGATTACTTGAAATGAGTTTTCATTACTTTGGAGACATCTGGTTTGTTTAACCACATCTCGAGAAAAAAAGGAATACTATTTTTGTTGGCCAAATTTGTCTTCCAAGGGGTGCGAGAGGACTTCAGTCCCTTGTGACTAGCAATCATTCAGTCTCTTGTGACTGACAATCCTGGTAGCTAAAATATTAATGTTATACCCTGCCTTCCCTTGAACCTGGTCTACAAGCAGTATGCATTCACATGGTTCAATGTATGACAGGTTTTTTTTTTTTCTGGTTAAAGCATATTTTCTTTTTCTTTCTTGCTTGCTTTCTTTCTTTTTTTTGCAGTTTTAGGCTGGGGCTGGGTTTGAATCCGCCACCTCCAGTTTACGGGGCCGCTGCCCAACTCTTTGAGCCACAGGCGCCACCCAAAGCATATTTTCAATTAAAAAACAACTTCCATGGCGGAGCCCTTAACAGTGGATAGGGCACTGGTCACATACACCGGGGCTGGTGGGTTTGAACCTGGTCCACACCTGCTGAACAATGACAACTACAACAAAAAATAGCCGGGCGTTGTGGCAGGCACCTGTAGTCCCAGCTACTTGGAAGGTTGAGGCAAGAGAATCACTTAAGCCCAAGAGTTTGACGTTGCTGTGAGCTGTGACGCCACAGCACTCCACTGAGGGCAACATAATAAGACTCTGTCTCCAAAAAAAAATTTAAGGTAAAATCACTTTTGTACTATTGCAATGTATTTGAAAATCATTTTTGTAATAACAATGTAAACGACAGCAGGCAGAGTGCAGTGGCTCACATCTGTAATCTTGGCTCTTTAGGGGAAGTGGAGGTGGGAGGATACCTTGAGGCCAGGAGTTTGAGACCAGGTTGGGCAACAAGCAAGACGCTATCTCTAAAACAGTTTTTAAAAAAGTAGCTAGGCTGGGCAGTGCCTCTGGCTCAGTGAGTAGAGCGCCTGCCCCATATACGGAGAGTGGCAGGTTCAAGCCCGGCCCTGGCCAAACTGCAACAAAAAATAGCTGGGCGTTGTGGCGGTCGCCTGTGGTCCCAGCTACTTGGGAGGCTGAGGCAGGAGAATAGCCTAAGCCCAGGAGGTGGAGGTTGCTGTGAGCTGTGACTCCACAGCACTCTACCGAGGAGAGGATAAAAGAAAAAAAAGTAGCTAGGCTAGCCAGGTGTTGCGGTGGGGGCCTGTAGTCCTAGGTACTTGGGAGGCTGAGGCAAGAGAACTGTGACAGCCTAAGAGTTTGAGATTGCTGTGAGCGGTAACACCACTCTACTCTACCCAGGGTGACAAAGTGAGAGTCTGTCTCAAAAAAAAAAAAAAAAAAAAGTAGCTAGGCATGGTGGTGCATGCCTATGGTCCTAGCTACTGGGGCAGCTGAGGCAGGAGGATTGCTTATTCCCAGAAAGTCATGGTTGCACTGAGCTATGTTAATGCCTATTGCTGCTGCGATCCAGTTCCCGTGACAGAGCAATACCCTGTCTGAAATAAATGTGTGAACGAATGAGTATGACAGCAGTGGGATATATATGTTCTCATTTTTTACCTCCAGGCATAACACTGTGCACAATGGTATTATAAAAGCAGAAAATGAAGCTTTTAATTCTTCTGGTCTAGGCAATGTTGACAATCAGTTTTGTTTTGTTTTTGTAGAGACAAAGAGTCTCACTTTATCGCCCTCGGTAGAGTGCCGTGGTGTCACACAGCTCACAGCAACCCCCAACTCCTGGGCTTAAGCGATTCTCTTGCCTCAGCTTCCCGCCACAACGCTCGGCTATTTTTCTGTTTTGCAGTTCAGCCGTGGCCGAGTTTGAACCTGCTATCCTCGGTATATGGGGCCCGGCGCCCTACTCGATGAGCCACAGGTGCCGCCCGACAATCAGCTTTGAGAGTTGGGAACGTATTTTGATTACTACATAAATCCAAAGGCACTTTTTTAAAAATACAAAGTCTTTTAAATTTAGAATCTATATCCTTAAGAAACTTGAAAAAGGAAATATTTACTTGATTAAAACCTTTGCAGATTGTAAAAGGCAGTGAATGCTTGTGTTTGTAGTTTCAAGCCAGAAGATATTTTATTTATTTATTTTTTTGAGGCAGAGTCTCAAGCTGTTCTCTAGGGTAGAGTGCCGTGGGGTCATAGCTCCAGCAACCTCCAACTCGGGCTCAAGAGATCCTTTTGCTTCAGTTTTTCTATTTTGTAGTAGAGACAGGGTCTCGCTTTTGCTCAAGCTGGTCTCGAACTCGTCAGCTCGAGCAATCCATCCGCCTTAGCCTCCCAGAGGGCTAGGAATACGGGTGTGAGCCACCGCACCGGCCTTGTTTTTATTTTTTTTTTTTTTGTGAGACATAGTCTCACTTTGTTGCCCTCAGTAAATGCCCAGGCGTCAGGGCTACAGCAAACTCAAAACTCTTGGGCTCAAGCGATTCTCTAGTTTGCGCTTCCCACGTAGCTGGGACTACAGGGGACTACAGGCGCCCGCAACAACACTCAGCTATTTTTAGAGACAGTGGTCGCACTCGGGCTCAGGCTGGTCTCAAACTTGTGTGAGCTCAGGAAATCCATCCGCCTCAGCCTCCCAGAGGGATTACAGGAGTGAGCCACCGCGCCCTCCTGAGACTTAACATCTTTTACATTTACCTGATGGAGTAAACATTCTTAGTAAAGTACCGCCAGAATGGAAAAATATTCAGTGTAATTATCCAATGTATTGTCTAGTACGGAGGCAGGGGGAGGGAGTGCAAGTGGCCAGATCTCACCTAATGTGCACCTGGCGAGGGGCTCTTTTACAACTGGAACTTTACCTTGGAAGTAACAATGTAATCTAAAAACGTGTGCCCTCGTATTAATTTGAAATACAAAAAATAAATTTTGTACCGATACGATTATTAAAATTGTGGGAGTCAAAATGAAGGAGGCAAGTATTTTCCATGGCAGGTACATCCTAAATTCTGAGACTGGCGGGAGCTGGGAGGAGAGGAAGACAAAAGGAAGTACGTAGTTGAAAAGTATTGCAGACCAGACAAGATGGGGTTAAAAACTGAAGTGAGAACCAGAAAAGAAAAGCCCCACTCTCTCCTTCAGCTCCTTCTCGAATTATTGCTCTATTTGAATCCTGAATCTGTTCTACGGAAACTCCACTTGGCTTATCTCTTTCAGCTCTCCTTTATCCTGAACGACTTTATGGAACCCTGCTATAATCCTAATTTCCAGGTCCTTCTCTCTCCCATCCTGCCCCCCAAAGAACCCTCCTCCGGGTCATTTCGGGGGATTTCGCTCATAATGTGAACTGCTAACGGCAAGGGTAGCAATATTTGTTTTTCGGACATCTCACCTGGAAACTCGTATCTTTCCTACAAAAAGGGTCGTCGGTTGGGCCGTGTTCAATCGCATACATCAGTGCGAGAAGTTGCCTAGCAAATTGTTAAAAGTGCTTCTAACGTAGTAGGTCGTTAAACTCAGAGTAGGTAGGCAAACTCGCCCTTATCACAGCGATAGTTAAAGGCTGAATTCTGAAGCAGAATACAGTTTCTCTAAGATAGGTTCCCAGGCAAACTCTCCACAGGAAAGTCCAGAGGAAAACCGCACACTGAGCCAAATCTCGCGCCGCCGAGGCCGAAGGGCTGGCGGGGAGCGTGAGGTATCGCGAGATGACGGAGTTTTCCCGCGAAGGAGAAGCGCGCGTTTTTCCCTGGCAGGGTATTTGGTGAGGAGGTTGGGCCGGCTGTGTCTCTGAGGAATTTCCTCGGCGTGTTGCAGGCACTGAGACTAGGGTACTCGTTTCCCGCGTAAGTGTCCAGAAATGCCAGCGGAGCGGCCTGCGAGCAGCAGCGGTGAGTGAGAACCTTCCTCCAGGCGCGGGCGGCGGCGTTCGGGGCTGGAGAAGGCAGCTGGGAGCCTTGGGAGAGGGAGCCGAGCCCGGGCTGGGACTGAGGAGGACTGGAGGGGTGAGAAACTATGGAGAGGTGGGTGGAGAACACCACAGAGTCGCACGTACCTGCAGGATATGAAGGATTTTGCACGGGGAAGTGCATTTTCCCGAGCATCCGGATTAGTAGATCAGGGGTCCAGGCGACGTGACGTTGTGAAGACCTGGGATGTTCTGAGAGGTGATGCCGGCTTCCCCGTGAGTCTCACCTTTAGCTTCTGAGGCGTCTCGGGAGGGAGGAAAGTTGTTTAAGGTCAGAGTTGAGTAGTTGGTAATTTAAACACACTGCAGTGTGTTTGAAAGGCTTCTCCCTTCTTAGGGCCCCCCGCCTCAGACATGGTTGAACAAGCAGAGGCTACCGTGATTACCCCGGCCATGCTCGAGGAGGAGGAACAGCTTGAGGCTGCCGGACTTGAGAGAGAGCGGAAGATGCTAGAAAAGGTAACTTAGGGATCACATTCTTCACTAAAGCTGGTACTAACCAGATGCTTTCCAGGAGGTGTGCTTTGGCCTCGTCTGTTCACTATCGGCTTTTCCATAAACCTCAAAACAGGTTTGTTATTCATCATTTTTGTATGTTTAGAGTTAGTGGCTTTGAGAAACCCCGGCATGTGTTTGAATGATAACGCTTCCATGAGATGTCGTCTTGGTAGTGTAAAGTGGCTTCATCTCTTTAATTGAGCATTTAAATTTGCTTGTTGCTTGTGTAGTAAGCCGTTACAGTTCTTTCAAAGTCAATATTTTTTTCCTTTATCATCTATTTTTTCTTCACATTAGTACTATAAATGTATGCCTGATGGCAAAACTAATCTCTAAAACCTCTAGTAATACACTTCATTGAGAGTAGTAGAAGTTACTATCAGTCAAAGACTGGAATGGAATTCAGATCTAATGTTTTCCTTCCGGTTTGGTGCTGTTTGCCACCTAACTGATCAACTTGCCTTTTCTTTCTTTTTTTTTTTGTTTCCTTAGCCTATTCATTGTTAAAGAAGATTCTTAAGCTAAAAATGTGCTGTATTTTTTCAGCGAAAAATTACTGTACGTGTGGTATTCTTGTATTTTGTAAATTGCTAAAAGCAATTTCTAACCGGAAAAATTCAAGTATATTCTAACATCTCTCCCTGCTGCTTAATTTTTGAATATTCAAGAAAAGGACCGAAAGCCCTCTTAAATACTGCCTAATAAGTGATTTTCTTGGGTTGTGTTAATTTGTTTAGCTCTACCAATATTATGATATAGGTTGTTTTATTATCCTCATTTACAAATGAAGAAACTGAGGCAGTCACATAGTAAATGTAGAAGTCAAATTTGAACTCTTTCTGTCCTCAACCATGATGTCTCTTAGTATATGCCCATTAATTTAATATTGAACCAACCAAACATGATTATAAAGTCCACTTAAGGTAGGAAATAGGTAACGAATCTATTCTTTATTTTATGTCAAAAATAATAATTTGTCAGCATTGTTAGTAGTACTTCATGAGCATTTATTACGAGTCATGTGTTCTGAATTCCTGTTGAATTCTTGTTATATGAAGTAGATACTGCTATTAATCTTATTACCATTAAACTTCCTAGTTAAATTACTAGTATAAACTGTTATTACCGATATATTCTGTGAATTAGGTTCTATTAGTCATTTTATCTTGCTGATGGGGAACCTGAAGCAGCTTAGAGGTTTGGAGGTGGGGGAGAAGAGGGAGGGTGTCCTACAGTTAGTAAATGGCAGAACCAAAATTTCAATATAGGCCCTGTGGTTCCAGAATCCACAGTTTTTGTTTTTGTTTTTCTTTTTTTTTTGAGACAGAGCCTCAAGCTGTTGCCATGGATAAAGTGATGTAACATCACAGCTCACAGCAACCTCCAATTCCTGGGCTCAAGCGAGTCTCCTGCCTCCGCCTCCCAAGTAGCTGGGACCACAGGCGCTCGCCACAACACCCGGCCATTTTTTGGTTGTAGGCATCATTGTTGTTTGGCGGGTCCTGGCTGGATTCGAACCCGCCAGCTCAGGTGTACGTGGCTGGCGCCTTAGCCCGTTGAGCCACAGGTGCTGAGCCTCTTTTTTTTTCTTTCTTTTTTTATACAGAGTCTTATTATGTTGCCCTCAGTAAAGAGCTATGGCGTCATAGCAACCTCAAATTCTTGAGCTTAGCGATTCTCTTGCCTAAGCCTCACAGGTAGCTGGGATTACAGGCGCCTGCCATAATGCCCGGCTGTTTTTTGATTGTAGTTGTTATTGATTAGCAGGCCCGGGCTGGGGTCCAACCTGCCAGCTCCAGTGTATGTGGCTGGCACCCTAGCTGCTGAGCTACAGGCCCTGAGCCTTTTTTGTTGTTTGTTTGTTTTTTTTTTTTAGAGACAGGGTCTGACTTTTGTCCTGGGTAGAGTTCTCTGGTGTCATAGGCTTACAGCAACCTCAAACTCTTGGACTAGAGCAATCCTCTTGCCTAGACCTCCTGAGTAGCTTGAGTAGCTGGGACTACAGGCACCAGCCACCGCATCTGCCTAGCTTTTTATTTTTAGTAGAAATGGAATCTTTCGCTTGCTCAGGCTGCTCTTATATTCCTGAGCCAGTCTTCCCTCTACTGCCTACCATAGTGCTAGGTTTATAGGCGTGAGCCAGTGCACCCAACCAGAATTCACAGTTAACTACAGTGCTATACTTTGACTCCAGTAATGCTAGTTTTGTTATTACCAATTATTGTTGACCATAGTCTGTTGAGGTAATCTGATGATAAGCCGCGTTAACCCTTTTTGCTTCAGGGAAGATGTGAATTATTAGAACTTATTATTTGAATTCCCATAGTACTTTGTTAATATAGCACTTGTTAGTATGTAAGTAACTAGTACTTATTTGATTTTTTTTTTCTCATTTTGTTTCTTGAGAATGCGTCATTTCCTATTTTGTTTTTTGTAGGCTGTATACCTAGCACATAGTAGGCAATCAGTAAAGGTTATTGAATAGCTATGATCAAAGAATATTTTATAATATAAAATATATAGAAGGTTATATAAACATAATAAAATAAGGTTACTAGATATATAACTAGGCTATTGTAAAATATGACTCCTGGGGCAAGTGTACAGAACAGAATCAACTTGAAATGTTGTAAGAGTGATAAGGTGATTTTAATCTTGAGTAATGTATCTTCTGCTTGTTACTGTACCAGTGAAGAGTGTTGGGTAGGGAAATACCATTTCAAGAAAGATAAGCCAGAGGTGTGACTGACAACAGTGTATTTCAAAGAGGCATTAGAAGTAGGGAAGAAACAATTCTTTTTTTTTTTTTTTGCATTTTGGGCCAGGTTGGGTTCAAACCCACCACCTCTGGTATATGGGGCTGGTGCCCTATTCCTTGAGCCACAGGTGCTGCCCAAAACAATTCTTTAGTATTGTATGTATTTGCTGATGAAAGGAGCTAGGAGTCAAAATGACCTGTGTTAAGGACATTTTAAAGCTTGTGAACATTTTGCAATCAGTCCTAAATTTATTTGAATTGTTATTGTTGAAGGTTAAGTTTAGTATTGCTAGCTTTTCTTTCGTAGCTGTGTGTCATAGAACCTAAAGACTTTTTTTTTTTGTAGAGACAGAGTCTCAGTTTATCCCCCTCAATGGAGTGCCATGGAGTCACACAGCTCACAGCAACCTCCAACTACTGGGCTTAAGTGATTCTCTTGCCTCAACCTCCCCAGTAGCTGGGACTACAGGAGCCTGCCACAACGTCCAGCTAATTTTGTTTTTTTTGCAGTTGGGCCAAGGTTGGGTTTGAACCCGCCACCTTCTGTATATGGGGCTGGCGCCTTACTTGATGAGCCACAGGCACCGCCCTAAAGAGTGATTTTTTAATCCGTTTTCAGTCCTTCCATTAAAAAATTATGTAGCTCTTTTCAGTCTTCCTAATACAGTTGGGTAATTTGCTAAAACATAATATTTAGGTCCCTTGCTGTTAAATATTAATTACATTGTCTTTTTATGTACAGATATTGAAAGATTTTGATTATTTTTTGCATTTGAACCTTATAAAAAGTGACTGCCTAGGCGATTCTAGAAAATTCTAAGTAATTTTCAAAGTCTCTTTGTTTGAGATTAATAAACATATCTTTGGAGGCTAAAAAACCCATTGTATAAAAGTAAAGCTTTCTTTTCTTTTGGGTGAATACAGTATTTATGGGCATATATTTAAAAGTATTTAAGAGAGGAAGAGCTAGCTTGAATTCCTTAGTGAGAAGCATTTACTTTGTGAGGATCCTGGAGAATGACTTTGACTTTTGTTTGCTACAGTTAATTTTCTTTGACTTTTCACCTCCATTTCCTTTTAAAAGAAGTCATTGTTAGTCTAGAAGACTTAAGAGTTGCTTTATTGTCTGTGAGGTAGAGGGGGGAGAGAGGTTGGAGTGTGGAGATTTCCTCCAGAGGTAAGAGGAAAATGGATCATAGTCTATGTAGGCTAAAGTAGAATTTTGTCCCTCCAAAAAATCTGGGTTAGTTTTGGGGAAGATAATAGGGTAGACATTGGGAAGTTTCTACCCTCAGTGTCTGTTTACCTCATTCATTCACTGATTCATTACCTATTTGTAATCATAGTAGTATATTGATAATAATAAAAGAAATCTGTCCTAAAAGAACTGAAAATAAAAGAGCACAAGAAGATGTTAATAGGAATTAGCTATATTGGTAGGATTTATGGATGATTCATGTATTTTTTGACATTTTCCTGTACCATCCACGTATTACTTTTGTTAGGTTTATTCTTAGATACCTTATTGCATTTTGAAAGAAAGCTAGAGTGATGATAAATATTTAGGAAAATATAAGCCAATATACAGTGATGTTTTAGGGATCTTTTTTTGTTTTAACTTAACAAGTGATCACTTTATTTGATGTCATGTTCCGATGTCTAAAACCAATATAACTAAATGCCACTGTTTACAGGGGGCAAGTTACAAGAGTTTCAGATCATTGGGGTTAATCTTGGAGAATAGTGCAGATACCAAGGCATTTTGGCTTCCGCTCTTTGCATTTTTTTTTTTTTTTAAACAGAGTTTCACTTTGTCACCCTCAATAGACAGCTCACAGCAACTTCAAACTCCTGAGCTCTAGTGATTCTCTTGCCTCAGCCTCCTGAGTAGTCGATGTTTTAGGGATCTTAACAAGGTGGAGGAGAAGGCTCAGCGCCAGTAGCTCAGGGAGTAAGGTGCCAACCACATACACTGAAGCTGGTGGGTTCGAGCCTAGCCCAGGCCTGCTAAAACAACAATGGCAACTGCAACCAAAAAATAGCTGGGCATTGTGGTAGGTTTCTGTAGTCCCAGCTAATTGGGAGGCTGAGGCAAGAGAATCACTTGGGCTTAAGCCCAAGAGTTTGAGTTTGCTGTGAGCTGTGACACCGTAGCACTCTACTGAGGGAGACATAGTAAAACTCTTGTCTCCAAAAAAAAAAAAAAGCCCAAGCTGGAGGAGAATAAGCGAGTTGCTAGGACATTATTTAGAATGTCAGAATGAACTCATAGCCCCCTATTTCAAACCAGCTTTAAATTCTTGCTTTCTTCTAACTTCAAGTGTCTCTTACCAATAAGAGGTAAAGAGATACTTTTTGCTTAACTATTTTCTAGGTTTTTCATTTATGCTGGTTAAAAAGTAGGTGGCATGGTTTAGTTGAAAAAAGCAAAATACTAAAAATCTTGTACTTAACACCTGGATAACCTTGGTTATCTGTAACTTTATAAAATGAGAGCTATGGGTAGGGTACAGTGGCTGTAATCCTAGCACTCTAGGAGGTCGAGGCTGGTGGATTGCCTCAGCTCAGGAGTTCAAGACCAGCCTGAGCCAGAGCTGGACCCCACTTGTAAAAGTAACTGGGCAATAGCCTGGTGTAGTGGTGGGTGTCTGTAGTTGAGGGTATCTGTAGTCGTAGCTACTTGGGAGGCTGAAGCAAGAGAATTGCTTGAGCCCAAGAGTTTGAGGTTGCTGTCAGTTATGACACCTTGACACTCTACCCCGAGTGACAAAGTGACACTCTGTCTCAAAAAAAACTAAATTAAACTAAAATGAGAGCTATGAACTGCCTAACCATAAGAAACCATAAAGTTTCTTTTAATTTTAAAGTTGCTTAAGTGTGATTCTTAGTGCTGTTGCTGAGGCCTGTATTGCTTAATGCAGGAACTTCTAAGGTAACTGGTAAAACTCTTGAGCTCTTCTCTTTTATCTATCTTTCAGATATTTCAGATGTCCTCTATTTCCTGAATTCTGACTTCTCCATTCTTTTGTTTTAGAGGTGGGGTCTTGGCTCTTGCTCAGGCTGGTCTCGAACCTGTGAGCTCAGGTAATCCACCCACCTCGGCCTCCCAGAATGCTGGGATTACAGGCATGAGCCACCTTGCCGTGCCTGTTTATGTAATAAAGTTCTTTTCCTTTCCCCTCTCTTCTCCCTCTCACTCTCTCCACTCCCCTCCTTTCTTCTTTCCCCTTTCCTTCTTCTCCCTTTAGAGTAGCTTGGACTACAGGTTTGTGCCACCACGCTTGGCTAAGTTTTTCTATTTCTTTTTTTTTTTTTTTTTTGTGGTTTTTGGCCAGGGCTGGGTTTGAACCTGCCACCTCCGGCATATGGGGTCGGCGCCCTATTCCTTTGAGCCACAAGCATTGCCCACTTTTTCCATTTCTGAGAGAGATTGGGTCTCAGCTCTTGCTTTGGATGGTTTCAAACTCCTTTGGCTTTGGCCTCCTGTGACTAAAAGTTTCTTGGAACACAACCGTGTCCATTTGCTTGCTTACATGTTAATCTTTGGCTGTTCTTATGCTACAAAAGCAGAGTTGAATATTTGCAGAGTGCCCAAATAGTAAAATATTTACTGTCTGGCTCTTTACAGAAAATGTTTTATGGACCACTGAACTGTGTAATTTTTTTTTTTTTTTGTAGAGATAATCTCACTTTATCGCCCTCCGTAGAGTGCTGTAGTGTCACAGCTCACAGCAACCTCCAACTCCTGGGCTTAGGCAATTCTCTTGCCTCAGGCTCCCAAGTAGCTGGGACTACAGGCACCTGCCAGAACGCCGGGCTATTGTTTTGTTTGTTTGTTTTTTTTAATATGTTTTCTCATTAGTAATTTTTCTTTTTTTCTTTTTTCTTTTTTTTTTTTTTTTTGCAGTTTTTGGCCGGGGGCTGGGTTTGAACCTACCACCTTTGGCATATGGGGCCAGTGCCCTACCCCTTTGAGCCATAGGTGCTGTCCCTAGCTATTTTTTTGTTGCAGTTTGGCTGCAGCCGGGTTTGAACCTGCCACCCTTGGTATGTGGGGCTGGTGCCCTACCCACTGAGCCACAGGCACAGCCCCTGAACTATGTAATTTCTTAGTAATGTTTTCTGTCTTCTGCCCTGTGATATTCTGTTATTAATAAAATATTTATCTTTTTTGTCAATGTGAATTGAGGTAGGGTTCTTCCTCAGCCACTAGACAAATTATTGTAAACTCCTAGAAATCACTAAATGTATAAAATTAATATAGAAATGAGAGGTTTGTAATTAGAAGGTATACAGAAATGAAAGATTAAAACTGTCAAAGTAAAAGCTAAAGGATAAAGGCACAGCTCTGGGGAGCACACAGTACTGGAAGAGGAGAGTAAGCTTTTAAGAAATTACCAGATTAGCATATTGAATACTTCAACAGCAGTTTTAAAATTATAAAAATAGATGTTGTAGTCCCTGGCCAATGAGATAAAAAGCATTATATAAAGATTTTGTTTTCTGATAGCATTTGGTTGTTTAAAAACTTAAATCCAACTTGAATTAAATATTTATTTCCTGACTTTTAATTCCTAATAGACTCAGTAGACACCAGGAACCATATGTCTATCTGATATTACAATTTTTTGATACTGAAACTACATCTACCAGATTGTCTGTTGAACTCAAGAACCTTTTCCCAGTTATTTGCTCTAGTTTTTTCTTTGAGAAATAAACAATCTTATGTAAATGAATTTAATCTTGTAAGAATCTTTTTTCTCCTATTACAGGAAATATCTTAAACCTAAAGAATTAAACATTATGAAAAAAGTTAATATATCAGAAATTAGTCATTATGGACATTGTCTCTTTGGATAGGTTCACATGACATGGGATAGAGAGTCCACGGAACTTCGTTACCGTAGACTTCAACATTTGCTTGAAAAAAGCAATATCTACTCCAAATTTTTATTAACTAAAATGGAACAGCAGCAATTAGAGGTATGTATATATGATTTACTATAGCTAAATGTTTTTAAGGAAGCTTTGTAGAGGTATAAATTACACATAATAGACACATAGATTTTAGTTTATAGTTTGACTATTTAGTGCCGGTGTATGTGGCTGGTGCCTTAGCTGCTGAGCTACAGGCATCGAGCCTCGTTTGTGTATTCTGTTAGTGATAGGTTCTTTTAGCTTTCATTATGTCTGGAAGTCTTCATTTTTCTTCATTTTGAAAGATGTATTTGCTAGGTAATGAATTTTTTTCTTCAATATTTTTTCCTTGGAAAACTTGCATGTTTCACTGCCTTGTATTGTTCGTTTTGATGAGTGAAAGTCATGATATTGTCTCTAACCAATATGGCTACCTTCCTCAATCTCATAACCTTTCAGACCTCTTTCCTAGTGTGTTTCTTGCGTTTGAACCCTTGCTGTTTCTGCCTGGAACCCTCTTCTCTTAGGTAACTGCATGATTGGCTTCATCAACTTCAAACCTTGACTTCAGTGTTTTTGAGGTGAAACCTGCCCTCACAACCTTAATAATGTTGCTAACACTCCTTATTCTGTTCTTCCCATTGCAATTATTATTTGACTTACCATATCATTTATTGTATGTATTGTTTGTCTTTCCACTAGAATATATGAAGATTTAAGAAGTCTTATAAATTGGCTCGGTGCCTGTAGCACAGTGGTTAATGCACCAGCCACATGCACTGAGGCTGGCAGGTTTGAACCTTGCCCGGGCCAGCTAAATAACAATGACAAATGCAACAAATAGCTGGGCATTAAGGCGGCACCTGTGCTCATGAGTAGGGCGCCGGTCCCATATGCCGAAGGTGGCAGGTTCAAGCCCAGCCTCGGCCGAATTGCAAAACAGAAAAATAGCCGGGCGTTGTGGCCAGCACCTGTAGTCCCAGGTACTTGGGAGGCTGAGGCAAGAGAATTGCCTAAGCCCAGGAGATGGAGATTGCTGTGAGCTGTGTGACGCCACGGCACTCTACTGAGGGCAATAAAGTGAGACTCTGTCTCTACAAAAAAAAACAAAAAACAAATAGCTGGGCGTTGTGGTGGCTGTTTGTAGTCCCAGCTACTTGGAAGGCTGAGGTGACATAGTAAGACTATCTGGGGGACAAAAAATCTTGTAAATTGAGAGACTGATAAATCTCTGGAACCCCGTCACTCGCATTTAACATTTGTCAAATCCCCTTTTGCCTTTGTTTGAATTCTTTTCAGTCATTAATATGGTAAAATAAAATAACTAAGAGGGTGGGTGTGGTGGCTCACACCTGTAATCTAGCACTGTGGAAGGCAGAGGTAGGTGGATTGCCTAAGTTCACAGGTTTGAGACCAGCCTGAGCCAGAGGGAGACCTCATTTCTAAAAGTAGCCAGGCGTGTGGTGGGCATCTATAGTCCCAGCTACTTGGGAGGCTGAGGAAAGAATTGTTTGAGCTATGACGCTGCAGCACTGTACTGAGGGTGACAAAGTGAAACTCTGTCTCAAAAAAAAAAAAAACAGTTTAATGAGTTATAAGGCAAATACTCTTTTTACCACTTCCTAGAAATGGTTTGAATCCTTTCGTGTGTTTTAGAATGTGTCAGGTTATGTCTGGAACAGCTTTTAGCTTGTATTTATTTATTTTTGAGACAGAGTCTCACTGTGTCGCCCTTGGTAGAGTGCTGTGGCATCATAGCTCAAAGCAACCAAACTCTTGGTGGGCTTAAGTGATTCTATTGCCTCAGACTCCAAAGTAGTTGGGACTACAGGTGCCCGCCACAACACTTGGCTGTTTTCTTTCTTTTTCTTTTTTTTTTTTTTGGCAGTTTTCATTGTTTGGAAGGCCCTGGCTGGGTTCAAACCTGCCAGCCCCAGTGCCATAACCGCTGAACTATAGGCACCGAGCCTGCTTTTAGCTTTTAGTTTAAGAATAACTTGGTTCTCCTGAATACTTGATGCCCTATATGATAGAAGGGATTTGTATTCTAGAGGAGGGATTATGATGTATTCTATTCCTTATTCCTGATATCTTAGAGCAGCGCTCCCCAACCTTTTTGATATCAAAGATAGGATGAGGATGGATGGTTTCGGGATGATCCATATGCATTACATCTCCACCTCAGATAATCAATCAGGCATTAATTTCTTATAAGGAGAAAGCAACCTAGATCCTAGCACGCAGAGTTTACAGCAGGATTCTTGCTTCTGGTTATCTTGTCAGAGGGCAGAGCTCAGGTGGTGATGTGAGCCATGAAGCTTTGCTCCCTTGCCCACCTCCAACTGTGGCCCAGTGGTTGGGGACTAACTGTATGTAGCCTTAGAGAATGAAAGATTATTCTACCTGCTTCTTTCTGGTGGCTTTTCCCCTGGTTTTGGTTTTCTTCCATTCATGTATTTATCAGTGCTCAGCCTGAGGAACACTAGCTTTCTTTGTGCAGCTCTGTCCTCTTTTTTTTTTTTTTGCAGTTTTTGGCTGGGGCCACGTTTGAACCCGCCACCTCTGGTATATGGGGTTGGTGCCCTGCTCCTTGAGCCACAGTTGCTGCCCAGCTCTGTCCTTTTTGGTGCTTGACCTTGACCCTGGAAATGCCATTTGCCCTTCGGTTTTGAATTCTGTCTCTTTATCTCAGACTATTGAGCTCTGTTTTGACTCCTTCTGTTACATTTGTGTTTGGAAATTTCATTCATGTAGTAAGCTGGGCAGTCAGAAGATTGACTTCATTTGTTTCTTTTTGACAGTGTTCACTGTCCTTTGCTGCTAAAACTATTGTTTAATACATTTTATCTGGATTTTAGTTCAATGCAGGGGAATAAAATCTTTTTCCTGTTACTTCATAAGAGCTTGAAGAATACTTCTTTGTTTTTTAAATATTATATACTATAGTTTTTTCATTATAAATATAAGTTATTTGAGAGTTGAGATGCATATTTTATGTGTTACATTTTCTACTTGAACACTAAGAAAAATTACCTTTCAGGAACAGAAGAAAAAAGAGAAGTTAGAGAGAAAAAAGGAATCCTTGAAAGTTGTAAAGGTAATGTAACAAGCCAGAATATTTTATATGTTACTTAAATATGGAATAAATTTTTGTCTTCTTCTGACTTTTTGGTCATTTATTTAATATTAACTTTCTTTATTTGATAATCTGTGTTACACGCTGCATAGAAATGTGTAAGATCTGTTTTTCTGTATTGAAAAAAGTGGAAGGAGAGCCAAACTATGACCCTTACATGAAGTTTCCTTTTCTGTGTACTATTTTTCATTATGACAAAATTTGACTTTTTTTTTTTTTTTCTTAAGAGACATAGTCTCACTTTGTCATCCTTGGCCGAGTGCTGTGGTGTCAGCTCATAGCAACCAGCTTTTGGGTTTAGGTGATTTTCTTGCCTTAGCCTCCCGAGTAACTGGGACTAACGCCCGGGTATTTTTTTTTTTTTTTTGAGACAGAGCCTCAAGTTGTCGCCTTGGGTAGAGTTCTGTTGCATCACAGCTCACAGCAACCTCCAATTCCTGGGCTCAAGCGATTCTCCTGCCTCAGCCTCCCAAGCAGCTGGGACCACTGGTGCTTGCCATAAGGGCTGGCCATGTTTTTGGTTGCAACCGTCATTGTTGTCTGGCAGGCCCGGGCTGGATTTGAACTCGCTAGCTCAGGTGTATGTGGCTGGCGCCCTAGCTGCTTGAGCCACAGTCGACAGGCCGCCCGGCTATTTTTTGTGGCAGTTTGGCTGGGGCCGGGATCGAACCTGCCACCCTTGGTATATGGGGCTGGCACCCTACTCACTGAGCCACAGGCACTGCCCAGCATTTGACTTTTTTTTTTTGGCCAGGGCTGAGTTTGAACCTGCCACCTGCGGCATATGGGGCCGTTGCCCTACTAGGTTGAGCCACAGGCACCACCCAAAACATTTTTTGCAGTTTTTTTTGGCTGGGGCTGGGTTTGAACCCGCCACCTCCAGCATATGGGGCTGGTGCCCTACTCTTTTGAGCCACAGGCACCACCCCAACATTTGACTTTTTTATTTGGAAACAAAATGTGATTATTAACTTCAAGGCATTTTATAAGTGGCCAGCTTTTTTGGAGCTCATAATCAATCAGGTTCTAGTGAAAAGAGAAATAATAAAGAGCACATTTATTGAAAATTTACTATATGTCAGTCATTGTTCTTTATGTCTTTTCTTTAATTCTCAAAACAGATACTGTTACTTGTCCTATTTTTACATATAGAGAAGCTGACAGAAGAAGATAAAGTACAGTCAGCTCTCATTATTTGCAGATTTTGTAATTATGAATTTTCTTACTGACTAAAATTTATTTGTAACCCCCAAATTAATATTTCTGGTGCTTTTGTGATCATCCACAGACATCTTTATTTGTAAAGCTGTAGAAAGTTTGAGTCGTCCAATATACGTATTCCTAGCAGAGGTTAAATATGGTGTTCTATGCCTTATTCCAGTTCTCATCCATATCTCAAACATGTTCTATTCGTTGTCTACTTATTAAGATTTTTGTATTTTGGGGGGGTTTTTTGTTTGTTTCATTTGAGACAGGGTCTCACTGTATCTCCTGGGGTAGAGTTCTGGCATAGTCCTTGCTCACAGCAACTTCAAACCCCTGCACTCAGCAAATTTTCTGCCTCAGACTCACAAGTAGCTGAGACTACAGGTGTGCATCACCATGCCTGGCTAATTTTTCTATTTTTAGTAGATATCAAGGTCACATTCTTGCTCAAGCTGGTCTCTACTTCCTTAGCTCAAGCAATCCTCTGTCTTCTGCTTCCCAGAGTGGTAGGACTGTAGATGTGAACCCCTGCACCTGGCCTATAACTTAATTTTTAAATTTTTTTTTGTGTTTATTTATTTTGTCACTATGATTCCTTATACCTGTCTCTTTTGTCCTTTTTTTTGTGTTTTGGAGACAGAATCATACTCTGTAAGATTTTTTCATTTAGTACCATATGTCATTTATAGGTTCACTGGCCCTGGATAGAGTGCTGTATTGCTCACAGCAACCTCAAACTCTTGGGCTTGAGGAATCCGCTTGCCTCAGCCTCCTGAGTAGCTAGGACTACAGGTTCCTGCCACAGTGGCTGGCTAGTTTTTTCTGTATTTAGTAGAGACAATGTTTCGCTCTTGCTCAGGCTGGCCTGAAACCCTCAGCTCAGGATGCAGTCCACTTACCTCAGCTTCCCAGAATGCTAGGATTATATATTTTAGTCAACGTATTGACCCTTTTTCTTTTTTTCTCAAGAGAAGGCATCTTGCTCTGTTTCCAGGCTGGAGTGGGGTGGTATGCTTATTGCTCCCTGCAGCCTCCAGCTGCTGGCTCAAGCAATCCCCCACCTAAACCTCCTATGTAGGCTTGGCGCCTGTGGTTCAGTGGCTAGGGTGCCAGCCACATAAACTGGAGCTGGCAGGTTCGAATCCAGCCTGGGCCTGCCAACAACGACAGCTACAACCAAAAATAGCCAGACGTTGTGGGGCACCTGTAGTCCCAGCTACTTGGGAGGCTGAGGCAAAAGAATCACTTAAGCCCAAGAGTTTGAGGTTGCTGTGAGCCATGACGCCACTGCATTCTACCAAGGGCAACATATTGAGACTCTGTCTCAAAAAAAAAAAAAACCTTCCATGTAGCTAGGACTACAGGTATGCACCACTGTGCCTGGCTAATTTTTAATTTTTTTTTTTGAGACAGAGCCTCAAGCTGTCACCCTGGATAGAGTACAGTGGCATCACAGCTCACAGCAACCTCCAATTCCTGGGCTTAAGCGAGTCTCCTGCCTCCGCCTCCCAAGTAACTGGGACTACAGGCGCCCGCCACAAAGCCCGGCCATTTTTTGGTTGTAGCCGTCATTGTTGTTTGGCGGGCCTGGGCTGGACTTGAACCTGCCAGCTCAGGTGTATGTAGCTGGCGCCCAGCCAACTTTGTTTTTTTTTTTTTTGAGACAGAGCCTCAAGCTGTCACCCTGGATAGCGTGCTGTGGCATCACAGCTCACAGCAACCTTCAATTCCTGGGCTCAAGAGAGTCTCCTGCCTCTGCCTCCCAAGTAGCTGGGACTATAGGCGCCCACCACAATGCCTGGCCATTTTTTGGTTGCAGCCATCATTGTTGATTGGCGGGCCACCTGCTCAGCCTCCCCAGTAGCTGGGACTACAGGCACCCACCATAACGCCCTGCTATTTTTTTGTTTGGCAGTTCGGCCAAGGCCGGGTTTGAACCCGCCACCTTCGGTATATGGGGCTAACGCCCTACTCACTGAGCCACAGGTGCCGCCCCATTTTTAAACATTTTGTAGAGATGGGGTCTCACTGTGTTAGTCACGATGGTCTTAAACTCCTGGCCTCAAATGATCTTTGACTTCGGCCTCTCATCGTGCTGGGGTTACAAGTATGAGCCACCACAGCAGCCCCATCTATTTTTTTTCTTTTTAATTTTGAGACAGAGTTTCACTCTCTTGTATAGAGTGCATGGAATCATAGCTTACAACCTTAAACTCTTGGACTAGTGAACCTCTTGCTCAGCCTCCCAAGTAGCTGAGACTACATGTTCCTGCCATAGTAGGTTTTCTATTTTTAGTAGAGACAGGGTCTTGATCTTGCTTAGGCTGGTCTGGAACTTCTAAGTTCAGGTGATCCACTTGCCTTGGCCTCCCAGAGTTGCTAGGATTATAGTGTGAATCCCCATCTATTCTTGATAGTGCTTTACCAGCTCTTATTTTGAAACTGCTTTTTTTTTTTTTTTCTTTTTGAGACAGAGCCTCAAGCTGTCAACCTGGGTAGAGTGCTGTGGCATCACAGCTCACAACAACCTCCAATTCCTGGGCTCAAGTGAGTCTCCTGCCTCTGTCTCCCAAGTAGCTGGGACTACGGGTGTCCGCCACAACGCCCAGCCATTTTTTAGTTGCAGCCGTCATTGTTGTTTGGCGGGCCTGGGCTGGATTTGAACCCGCCAGCTCAGGTGTACGTGGCTGGCGCCTTAGCCCGTTGAGCCACAGGCGCAGAGCCAATTGAAACTGTTTTTTAACATCTTTGTTTTACTATTTTTCAGTCATTATTCTCTTTTATTTCAGCCTTCAGTTATATTTTTTTCTTATTTATCTAGAGAGAGAGTCTTACTTTGTCACCCTCAGTAGAGTGCTGTGGCATCACAGTTCACAGCAACCTCCAGCTCTTGGGCTTAGGCGATTCTCTTGCCTCAGCCTCCCAAGTAGCTGGGACTACAGGCGTCTGCCACAATGCCCGGCTATTTTTTGTTGCAGTTTGGCTGGGGCCGGACTCGCACCCGTTACCCTCAGTATATGGGGCCAGCACCCTACTCACTAAGCCACAGGTGCTGCCCTTTCTGCTATTTATTTATTTATTTATTCATTTATTTATTTATTTATTTATTTATTTATTTTTTGCAGTTTTGGGGGGCTGGGTTTGAACCTGCCACCTCCAGCATATGGGGCTGGCGCCTTACTCCTTTGAGCCACAGGCACTGCCCCCTTTCTGTTACATTTAACTTACAAATTTTACTCACTATGACTACTGCTTCAGAACCCTACCCAGTGAATATCTTTAGCATAAATGTGCAGTTGAAAAAGATATACATGGCCTTCCTAAATAAAACTACATATGTTTGATTTTTGAAATTTCTCTTTTTAAATGGAAAAAAAAATAGAGACAGTAAACCTTTGTGAAAAAGGTAGAAACATGGTAACTTAGGGAAATACAGAAAATGGTTACACGTAGCTAAGCATAATATTGAAGAATTGTGGATGTGGTTCAACTACAAGGAACTTTCATTTCTCTGAAGTTAATCAATACCTTTTAATGTGTAATACGTAAATGTCCTTACTAAAACCAACATTCTAAATACTTGTTTTGTAGGGTAAAAACTCAATTGTTGCAAGTGAAGAGAATCCAGGTAAATTTTCTTATTCTAATTTTGAAGAATATGTACTTGTATTTCCATTTTACTTGTTATCAAATATGAAACTTTTTTTTATAGTCATAAGAAAGAAAAGAGGAAGAGAAGATGAATCATACAATATTTCAGAGGTCATGTCAAAAGAGGTAAATGGAATCACCTTAAAGTTCTTTATCACGTCACATAAATTTTTTCATTTAGTACCATGTCATCTATAGGTACACTAGCCAAAGTTTGGCACTATCTATTAACCTTTATGGACTTCATTTTATTTATTATTTATTTATTTATTTGAGATAGAGTCTTACTCTCTTGCCCTGGGTAGAGTGCCATGGCGTTATAGCTCATAGTCATTTCAAACTCATGGGCTCAAGCAGTTCTTTTGCCTCAGCCTCCCAAGTAGCTGGGACTATAGGCACCTCCCACAGTACCTGGCTGTTTTTTAGAGAAGGTATCTTGCTCTTGTTCAGGCTGATCTCGAACTCTTTAGCTCAAGTGATCCACCCACCTCGGCCGCCTGGAGTGCTGGCCTTACAGGTGTGAACTATTATTCACTCCTTTTAGTGGATTTCAGACTAAATCTGACACTAATGTCATCTTACCTTCATAGACTTTTTTTTTTTTTTTCCCTCAGCAGAATCTTAACTCTATTGTCTAAGCCAGAGTGCAGTGATATAATAACAGGTCACTGTGACCTGAAACTTTTGGGCTGAAGCAATCCTGCCCCACCTCCCAAGTCACTGGTACAACAGGTGCTTCCACCTACCTGTCTTAAGTTTTCATTTTCTTTTTTTTTTCTTGAGACAGTCTCTTTATGTTGTCCTTGATAGAGTGCTGTAGCGTCATAGCTCACAGCAACCTCAAACTCCTAGGCTCAAGTGATTCTCTGGTCTCAATCTGCCAGGTAGCTGGAACTACAGGTGCCCACCACAATGCCTGGCTATTTTTAGAGATGGGGTCTTGCTGTTGCTCAGACTGGATCTGGGCCTCTTACAGTGCTTAAATTTTCTATTAATATTTTTCATAGAGATGGGATCTTGCTATTTCTAATTCAGGTTGGTCTTGAACTCCTAGCTTCACATGATTCTCCTGCCTGGGTATGAGACACCATGCTTGGCAATATAGACTTTTCTATTATCTTTTTATTTTTATTTTTTGAGATAGAGTTTCACTTTGTTATCCTTGGTAGATTACTGTGCGTCATAGCTCCCAGTAGCCTCAAACTCCTGGGTTCAAGCAGTCCTCCTGCCTTAGTCTCCCAGTAGCTGGACTAAAGATGCTTGCCATAATGCCTTGCTATTTTTTTTTTTTCTTAGAGACAATTTCACTTTATTGCCTTCCGTAGAGTGCTGTGGTATCATAGCTCATAGCAACCTCAAGCTCTTGGGATCAAGCCATTCTCTTGCCTCAGCCTCCCAACGAGCTGTGACTATAGGTGCCCGCCACAGCATCTGGCTGTTTTTTAGGTGGGGATCTTGCTCTGGGTCAGGCTGGTCTTGAACCTGTGAGCTTAGGCAGTCTATCTGCCTCTGCCTCCCAGAGTGCTAGGATTACAGGCTCGAGTCACCACTTCCGGCCCCCTATTACCTTTTTAAATGGCAGATTGAACTTTATCTTTAGCTGGTTATATTATTCAGGTTGGACAAATGTTAGTAGTAGCTTTGACTTTGCTAGTCATCATATGTTTTATTAAGTACCTAGTAGACTTTCATAGCACTGTGTTAGGAACTCAGGGTAGAGAAAAGAGAGTAGAGGCTTCTAGTTTAGAGAATATTGTGTGGAGACATACGGCTAAGAATTAGAATATATTTTGGATGGGGATGCGTATGAGGAGTGAGGATGCCATGTGACCAGATCAGAGAAGTATTTTAGGGAAGAAGATGGCACGGACTGTTAAAGGCGTCTGAGGTTGGCCTAATCAGAAATTATTATCGGCAGCGCCTGTGGCTCAATGAGTAGGGCCCATAACCGAGGGTGGTGGGTTCAAACCTGGCCCCAGCCGAACTGCAACAAAAAATAGCCGGGCATTGTGGCGAGTGCCTGTGGTCCCAGCTACTTGGGAGGCTGAAGCAAGAGAATTCCCTAAGCCTAGGAGTTGGAGGTTGCTGTGAGCTGTGACGTCCTGGCACTCTACCGAGTGCAACAAAGTGAGACTCTTGTCTCTTTAAAAAAAAAAGAGAGAAATTGTCATTATCATGTACCCTTTCATAACCTCCAATGTTGACTTATGAACTTTGTTATTATTCCTTATTGAAGTCTGTAAGAAATTGAAATTATTTTGTTTCTACAACCAGATGCTTTGTGTCACTTGTTTCCTCATAAAATAGTAATACGTTAAAGAGCATCTTCAGGCTCAGCGCCTGGCGGGTTCGAATCCAGCCCGGACCCGCCAAACAACAATGACGGCTGCAACCAAAAAATGGCCGGGCGTTGTGGCGAGCGACTGTAGTCCCAGCTACTTGGGTGGCTGAGGCAAGAGACTCGCTTGAGCCCAGGAATTGGAGGTTGCTGTGAGCTGTGATGCCACAGCACTCTATCCAGGGTGACAGCTTGAGGCTCTGTCTCAAAAAAAATAAAGAGCATCTTCAGTTTTAACAAACCTTAAGTGTTTCCTAAGCATGATTTTCATGTGTCATATATATATATATTTTTTAAGAGACAAAATGTCACTTTGTTGCCCTAAGTAGAGTTCTGTGGCATCATAGCTCATAGCAACCTCAAATTCTTGGGCTTAAGCAGTTCTCTTGCCTCAGCCTCGCCAATAGCTAGGACTACAGGCACCTGCCACAATGCTCAGCTATTTTTAGAGATGGGGTCTCACCCTAGCTCTGGCTGGTCTCAAACCAGCTCAGGGGATCCTCCTACCTCTGCCTCTCCAGAGTGCTGGGATTACTGGCATGAGCCACCACGCCCAGCCTGTGTCACATTTTATATATTTATTTATTGTTTCGAGACAGAATCTCAAGCTGTCACCCTGGGTAGAGTGTAGCAACCTCCAACTCGTGGGCTCAAGAGATCCTTTTGCCTCAGTATTTCTATTTTAGTAGAGACAGGGTCTCGCTTTTTGCTCAGGCTGGTCTTGAACTTATGAGCTGAAGCAATCCACCCACCTCAGCCTCCCAGAGTGTTGGGATTACAGGTGTGAACCACTGCACCTGGCCCCACATTCTTAACATTGAAAAAAAAAAAAAAGACTAGCCTTACAGCCTACTATATTTTACCTAAAATCCAACTGTTTAGGTTTTACTTTGTGTGTGTGTGAGACAGTCTCACTTCATCGCCCCTGGTAGAGTGCTGTGGCATCACAGCTCATAGCAACCCCCAACTCTTGGGCTTAAGTGATTCTCTTGCCTCAGCGTTTGCCACAACACCTGGCTATTTTTTGTTGCAGTTGTTTTAGCTGGCCTAGGCTGGGTTGGAACCTGCCAGCCTCTGTGTATATGGCTGGTGCTGTAACCACTATGCTATGGACGCCAAGCCTGTTTAGGTCTTTACAACACAGCTTTACATAATTTTTCCTCTACTCTGATACTATTTTTTCATTTAAAAATAACAGGACAATCTGAAATTGATTATGGTACTCATTCAATTTGCAGTTTGAAAAGCACTGTTGGGGCGGCGCCTGTGGCTCAGTGAGTAGGGCGCCGGCCCCATACACCGAGGGTGGCGGGTTCAAACCCGGTCCCGGCCAAACTGCATCAAAAATTAGCCGGGCGCTGTGGCGGGTGCCTGTAGTCCCAGCTACCTGGGAGGCTGAGGCAAGAGAATCACTCAAGCCTAAGAGGTGGAGGTTGCTGTGAGCTGTGACTCCACAGCACTCTACG
>CAUYRH010146181.1:0-26421 GCA_963574655.1 Perodicticus potto | reverse complement strand
AGCATTCCAAATTGTATATAAAATCAGCACATTGTACCCCATAAATGCATTAATGTGCACAGTTATTATTTAAATAAATGAACCAGTTTGATGAAAATATTTCAGATTGTATATGAAACCAGCACATTGCACCCCATGATTGCATTAGTGACACAGCTATGATTTAATAAAAAATATTTAAAAAATACAAAAAACTAAGGAAACTGTTTAAGACAAGCTTAGCCATTGCACCCAGACATGAGGACCTGGGTATGTGTTAAAGGGAGGGCTGAGAAGATAACCTGAGAGACTGTACATGGGGGATGAGAGTGGCGTCAAGGATGATCTGGGTGTGGAGAGATCAGAAGGACGGAGATGCCGTTCTCTGGGGCAAGTTGGAGTGAGATAGGAACTAAAATAGGGACCTGTTGGATTTGAAATATCAGCCACTCATGCAGAGATGTGAACTGAGCCTTTGGCTATTTAAGTCTGGAGTTGGGGTGAAAGATCCTGGCTGAACTTGCAAATATGCAGATATCCAGCAGGAAGCAAGATCTAGACTTTCTAAGGTCTTGCTTGAAGATGTAAATATGGAATCATTGGCAGATAGATATTATTTTAAACCATCAAATTGGCTGACTCCAGAGAGTGAAAATGTGTGAGAAGAGAAGTATCCTGAGGCCTGGGCTCTGCTGCTCTCTGGATTTAAGGTGTGGGGTGAAGGGAAACCTCCAAGGGATGAAGAACAACAAGCACAGATGTAGGAGAAAACCCAAGAGCCTGTGCTATGCTGGAAGCCAGGTTGTCACCAGCCTCCCATTGGAGGCTTTCCCAAGTTCTTGGAGATCACAGGAAAAAGAATTTCAGGATGCACCATGTAAGTCAAGCAAGTGACAGCTTCTTGTTGAAAGCAAAAGTACATTCCTGGGAGAAAGAGCAGCAGGCTCCAAAGAGAGAAACTGCCCTAGGGAAAGTGGTTCTGTGCCTTTTGTGGTTTTACTAATCGAGGGAAGGACTGTTCAAGACCAAGAGGTTGGTTTTGACTAAGAATTTAGATAATAATTTCTAGAATTAGGTTCCCTCCCATTTTCATACTTTAAATCACGGGTCCTCAAACTAGAGCCCGTGGTCCACATGAGTTGGTGTGAATTGTATTTGCTCCCGTTTTGTTTTCTACTTCAAAATAAGATATGTGCAGTGTGCATAGGAATTTGTTCATAGTTTTTTTTTTTTTAACTATAGTCCAGCCCTCCAACGGTCTGAGGGACAGTGAATTGGCCCCCTGTTTAAAAAGTTTGAGGATGCCTGCTTTAAATAATGGTCTCAGAACGGTCATGGTGATTTCAAGGGTAGAGGAAGTTTAGAACCACAGTGTCATTAGCCAAAGTTCATGCCAAGTGACAGAGATGGCTGACAAGCTGGTTGACGAGGGTTCTTGCCTGTGGGTATTGCCTCTCTGTTAGCTTCTGCTTAAAGGTTGTTTACTTTTTAACCCTGGGATCTACTCTGCAAGCACCTGCAGCCAGTATCAGCCCTGTCTCCAAGTCCACTCCTCCAACAGAGAGAAGAAAACCAGTAAGAAGAAAGAGGAAGCTAATTTTAGGAAAAGTGCATGAAATGGGGGCCACATGTAGCTAATTTGGGGAGTTAGGAGCACGTAAAGTCAGACCCTCCAGTGGGCAGGAGGACTCCTGGAAGAGCTTAGGGCCACAAAGGGGATGTGTTCAGGAAAGAGGCAGCACCAGTGAGTCAGATGCTGCTGAAGGTTCAAGTAGTGGAAGTATAGGAGTCACCACTATCCTTGCCAATTTAGAGGTGACTGGTGACTTTAGCAAGAGCAGGCTCATGATGGGGACAGAGTCTTCTCTCCATGACTTCCCCCCCGATGCCTGTACTGGTGACTTTAGCAAGGGCAGTCTCACGATGGGGACAGAGGCTTCTTTCTATGACCTCCCTCTCTACTGCACACTCCCTCTGCCTTCAGCCCTGCACTAAGGCTGCGTGGGTCCTTCACTTGGAGGCTTATTTCAATCTTCCATCCCTGAGGGACCTGAGACCTTGGTGGGACTGAAAAACAGTCCTAGTTTCTCTGTCACCACTGGGCTTTATAGCACCAGGAGTCAGCCAAGGGATCCCTTAAACTCCCTACGCTTTGGGTGCCTCCTTCCCATGTGTATCACTATTTTCCTCTGATGGTCAATACCCATCCATCACTTGAGCCAACATCATAGTTGTCTTTCTTTCCCCAGTGCCTTGAAGAACACAAAATGTCCTCATGAATGCTTTCTGTTTCCACTCAGTGTTTCCTATAAATATAGCTCTTATTTCGTGGATCAATAGGACAATGTGGAGATTCTGACTCTTAATGATGTATTTCTTCCAAGAACACATATATGCAGAAGCTAGACTGGTAAAGGGTCCTCTGGGCATTCTTCCATGTGTCACCTGCTGCCCACCATCCTCCACTCTCACAGGAACCCAGGATCACCTGCTACCCGCCATCCTCCACCCTCACAGGAACCCAGGATCACCTGCTACCCACCATCCTCCACTCTCACAGGAACCCAGGATCACCTGCTACCCGCCATCCTCCATGCTCACAGGAATCCAGGATCACCTGCTACCCACCATCCTCCACTCTACATGAACCCAGGATCACATGGTACACGCCATCCTCTACCCTCACAGGAACCCAGAATCACCTGTTACGCACCATCCTCCACTCTACATGAGCCCAGAATCACATGCTACCCGCCATCCTCCACACTCACAGGAACCCCAGCATCACATGGACTGTGAACCATTTCCAACAGTCCCTGACTGTCTGAGCATTTCCCTTTTCCCATTGCACAGTTGACTTGATAAAAGCCTGCTGGTTCCTTTTAGAGAGGGCTGGGAGGATAATACACATTTGTGAGGTTATCTCTAGATGCACTCTCAGGAATATGTAGCCAGCTCTTCATTCGGGAGCCCGTGGGTCAGGGGACTGCCTTAGGTTAGGGGATTTGGTGAGGGTGAGAGTTCGCATCATTATGACTTCGTCTAGAGTGTGTTCATCAGGCCTATACAAATCAAATAGAGTCTAAGTGCCAACTGTTCATTTTGTTCCGGGGGTTCCTAGCATCAGTGATCTACCCCCGGGGATTTATGCACAGCACAACACTCGATTACATTTTTGGTGCCTGGTACAAAACTCCTCCTTCCTCCAGGATCCTAGAATTCTTATTTAAATTAGAGAGCCTGATTCAACGGCAGATCAGCAGAACTCCCGCATCTCTGGCCTCGAGACAACAGCAACTACGGTTCTTTTTAAAGATTCAGGCACTTCCTTCAACAAAATATTTGTTGGTGAAGGGAGGGCCCCAGGCCCTGCTGTAGGACATAGTTAAGGATCGGGTAAGTGGATGAGAAATACACTCCCATATTTTAATCTTCCTGATCGTGGGCTCCTTATACAGTAATCAAAAGAAGGCTGGCAGCCCAGCTGCATGAGTTTGGGCCTCTGATGAACTGTTTGGTCCTGGTTTTATTCAGCCAACTCAGTAAACAATCAGAATGATGATCAGAAATTTGACCCAGCACACTGCAGTCGAAATCTCTGATACACACCGGATTTGGAAAAATAATCAGCCTATTTAGTGTTATGTCCTCTGTCTTGAACAAGGCCCTGTGTATCTGGGGCCTTTCCCCTTTCCCAGATGTGATCTCTACCCTTAATGTTGTGCTATCAATTTCTTACTATTCTTTACATATGTATCATGTTTTAAAATCGCCAAACGATGTATGGAATATTTGGATGCCTTTAAATTGGCCTATAGGTGTTTCTTCACTTAGTTTCTTTCTCTGAGACCTGGTTCTATTAGGCAAGATTAGATTTGTGACAACTTTTTAAAACATAAATAAACAAAATCTTGATTTCCTTTTGCTGTTTTAGTTTATATTAGTTGGCCACAGCATGGAAGTACTGGGTTCTGACTCTAGTGAATGGTCTGAAGCAAAGGAAGCAGCATGGAGGTCTGTCTTTCTCCCACAGCGGTCCTTGGTCAAGACCATCACAGCATCTTCAAGGCAGGAGAGAACCGCCCCACGCAGGAGGGCAGGTATGTTCTGGCTACCTGGGAGGCTTGGTGGTGTTCAGCAGCTCGGGGCCCTGTGACTCTCAGCCTCCTCCTGGATGTCTCCATTTCAGTTTGGGACTCCAGAGAGGATGCTATTGCTCGGCACTAGATGGACCTTCAAAGCAACTGGCCCTGGATATCGTCCCTGAAGGCACCACCACTGCCCCAGAAACTCAAGTTCATTCCCATGGCCACTGCCTCAGAGGATCCTCAGACAGTGCTTTTGGAGCGTTGCTAGTCAGGTAAGAACATCTGCTTGGTGGAACCCAGGGGACATGATCCCTAGAGTTCTCAGCTTTGCTAATGGGAAGTAACTTTACTTTTTGCAAACACTTATAAAGGGCTGGGCACAGTGGCTCAAGCCTGTGCTCCCAGCTACTCAGGAGGCTGATGCAGGAGGATGGCTTGAGCCCAGGAGTTTGATGGTACAGTGAGCTACAATCATTCCACTGCACTGAAGCCTGGGTGACAGGGCAAGACCCCAATTCCCATAAGAAAAAGACTCATAAAGGTGGAGAATTACCCACGTGCAGGAAAGGGTTTTAGTTGCAAGGCAGTCAAAAAGAATGGCAGCTGTCTACCACTTCCCAGCAGAACTGAAACTGTATTTCCTTCCCTCATTGGTAAAGATTAATTTTAAAATTTAAATTATAAAAGAACAAAACTTAAAATGTAGTGGGAAGACCCTGGTTTATTTGGTCACGGCAAAGACGAGGCCCAGAGAGCCAGGAGCTGGTTCACTGTCATCTCCCGCAGTCTCACTAGGTGGGCGCTAATGACACCGCACACCTGCAGAGGCCACGTTAGCATCTTCCTGTCCTCGAAACAGACTCCAAGGCTCTGTTCTAGCTCGGGCGTGACTAGATTTACATTTTAGGAAAAAAAAATCCGGCTTCCACATAAAGAGTTATGGGGAAGCAAATCTGCAGCCCCTAGAGCAGCAGTTCTGGGCAGAGGAGGGCAGTGGCGCTGGTGGCAGGTGGCGGGATCTCGAGAAGGTGGAACTGAATGGCTGATTCTGCAAGGAGGGTGTATTCTCCAGTACCGGAAAAGTGGCCACATGCCGGGACTAAAAATTTAAAAATAAATCCTCTTTCAAAGATGATTGGGGGGGCACAGATAATACTCCAACTTTGTTTGTGTTGGACTATCCCACCGTGCACTTTCACGGTGGCTACTTTCTAGGGTCCGTCAGCACTGGTTACTTAGATTAGCACTCTCCAGAGAAACAGAACCAAGACGTGTGTTTATACCTAGAGGAAGGGTTATTTTTAAGGATTTGCTTGGCTCATGCAATTGTGGAGGCGTGGCAAGTTCAAAATCTGCCGGGGAGGCAGGCCGATGGGGGACTCCCAAAGGAGTCACAGCCTGAGTCCGAATGTAGTTTGCTGCTGAACCGGGAAGGGGATGCAGCAGCTCAGGGCAGCAGGCGGGGCTCCCTCTGGCTGGGTGGAGGTCAGAGACCAGGGCCCCGCTGCTCAGGACGGAAGGCCACCTGCAGGTGGGGTGGGGTACTACAGCTCAGGTCAGAAGGCCACCTGCAGGCAGGACTCCCTCTGGCTGGAGGTCAGTCCTGTGTTCCAGGCAGGCCTTCTACTGATTGGATGAGGCCCACCCACGCATTGGGGGTCCATCCACCTGTTTTACTGAAATACACCAATTTCAATATTTGTCTCAGTCCAAACACTCTACAGAAACATTCCCATATTGACAAGTTAGCACATTCCCAAGATGACACATAATGGTAACTATCACAGGCTGCATTCACGGTCCCATCCATGAACACCTCTGAGAAGTGCCAGCAGCTTCTGTGATGGACTCCCCGGACCCTGTGTGCTCATACTCAGCTGTGGCTCACAAACCATCCCCAGGGATTGGGACTCTTCCCTCCCCACCACTCAAACAATATTCCCTGAAAGCTGTAACTTGCTGTTAGCAAGAGCCCAACTCAGACAAATGTTGCTATAAACAGCTAGATGTGGCCAGCCAGCAGTGGGAGGCCTGGGGAGAGGTGGCGTCTTGTCCCTGGGGACCTCGGTAAGAGGATGCAAACCATCTGTTCCATGAGGCTCAGTCTGGGCACCCACCGGCTTGTGCAGGAGACAGGGCCAGATGTTTTCCCGAGGTCTCTTCTTGTTCAAGGATCTGATGACACCAGCCCTTCATTTCTTCTGAATCAACAGCTGCTGATTTCATTCAAATAATCTAATTTGAAACTGTTTCTGGAACACAGACTGCTTCATCCGCCCAGGCAGAACAAAGAAATGGAATAGGGGGCTCTAATAGGAGATATTTTGGGTGTTTTCAGACATAGAAGTCAACAATCTGTTCACTCATAAGGGCTCTGACCTCTCGTTTTGAAGGAAAACAGGAAAAACAAGCTGGATAAAAAGAACATAAATATTTTGCTTTTACCAATACTCCAATACTCCAAGCAAATGTCTCCTCTGGACCTCCCCCCAACACTGCCCTCCCTTCACCTGCCCAAACATGTCTTTGAAAAGCAGCGTGAAGATCAGATGATGGAAATGGATTTGAGATGCCATTGACCAGTTATGAAGAAATGCAGGTTAAGGCTGCATTATTTTCTGTGGGGCGTAGGAGGGAGTCTGTCTGTAAAGGAGCCCTCGGAGGAAAACACATTGTCCCCTTCTCAAGTGGGTGCCCGGAGTCAGCAGGACGGAGAGGGAAATCCAGCCACAGGGGAGGGAGGCAGACAGGCTCTGCCTGCTCCTAAAGGACCTGTCCCCAGGCAGGAGGAGTTTGCACACTCGGGGGGCTGGCGGCCCTGAGTTTCCAACCCAGATCTGCTGCCCCTGGCGGGTCATGTTGGCACTGCCCCTGCATCTTGTCCTGCATGGGTCAGGGTCGACCGTGGCCAGAGGCATCCTCTCCCTCTTCCACTGCAATTTGGGCTTTCTCAGGGAAATTCCCAACAAAAGGTCCTGGACACATCAGGGATGTTGACAGGGACAAGTACCGGGGTTGGTCCCAGCTGAGACACTGGACCAAGGCAAGGGTCGGTTCTGTGAGCTGCTTAAAGATGTTGTGAAATTACTAAAATGCTTTTATGAAAAAAAGAGGCAGATTTTCCCATTACTGTGAAATATCACATTACTTTTTTAAATCAAAAGTTAATGTACAGATGATGAAATAGAGGGGATGCTGGCTCTTGGGACTGCAGCCCTCTAACACGGTGTTCCTCAGCGGAACCAGCTGCCTCTGCATGCTCGACCCCCTGCCCTCCCCGTGCTCAGGAGACGGTTCCTCCACCCCACCTCCCGTCTGGGGTAAATTTATCCAGGAGCCCAGCTATTCAGTTAAATAAGAATCTCGAGCATGAATCAGATATGATACAAGTAGCAGCCACATGGGGGTAGATACTACCCTTGTTCCCAAGGAGAACATGGTTTTATAAAGGAAATAGAAGGGTGTTGTATTGTCATCAGTGAAGTAAAGTGAAAGGGAAAAAAACTACCCCGAGGCAAAGCGGAGGAGGCTGAACGTGCCTGTGGTGGGTGTTGAGGCAGCTCAGCAGAGCAGAGACACAGGTCCAGATGACTCCCTGCTAAGGACACAGAGGGGAGAAGGAAGGGCCGTTCATCAGAGGCTGTCAATTAAGGAGGAAAGGTGCACCTGTACAAGGGCAGAAGCATGATCTGGAGGCTGAAGGTGGAAGCCTGGGATGGCAGATTAAAGCATATGGACACTGGAGCAGAGATGGAGCGCCACGCCGAAGATATGGGTGACCGGGACACCAAGCTGAACTTGTATCATCCAGGAAGGGAGCAGAGGTGAGCCATAGGGTCTCCTGGGGTGGGGGGGTGTCTGCAGGGAATTCCACAGAGCCTGGTCTTTCCTTCACCAACTCAGCCATCTGAGAAAAGCCTCCTAGTTAACAGGTCTCGGCCGTTGCCCTGTAACACAGCGGACTAGAGGTAATGAGATTTTTGCAGCCAGGAATTGTTCCTGCCCCTTTCTAAAAGCCGTCCCTGACAACAAACAGGTGGACAAGTGTATGCAAACACTAATTCCAAGGGAATTATCCCATCATCTCTTTCCTCCCAGGAGGCAGCCGCCGTGAGGACAAGGCACAAATATCCAGCTTCCCTCTCTGTCACCTTGTGTGGTCTCAACGGGGGCTCCAGGAAAACAGGGGCAAAGAGAATGGACATTGCCACGTGGGAGTGGGTGTCCCAAAGGGATTCCAGGGCAGAGGTGACGTTGTAGGCCCCCCACCCCCTGCCCTGCAGGTGGCCCCATTGCTTCTCTCAGTGTACTTTGCTGCTGGTGGCAGCCACCAGGTTTAGCAGACTGGTCTCAGAGCTGTCGCAGGACCACGTACAGCTTCATCATCCCTCCACTCAAGGGAAGAACTGAGCTCCAGGGGCCTGCAAGGGAGTCAGGTGGTGACACAGTGAGGTGGAGAATTCAGGGTTTGGAGGCCACGCTGGCTTCTGCAAGAGCAGAGCCAGGTGGACAGCTGGGCTGGGAGGGCTTCCCGGAGGAGGCAAGGCCTGAGCTGAGCTACAAAGAACAAGAGGGATCAGTCCACGGTAGGCTCCTGGGGCCATTGTCACAAAGCACCATAAACTTAGTGGCTTAAAACCACACACATCTGTTTTCTCATAGTCCCTGGTCAGAAGGCTGAAATCAGGTGTGAGGAGCAGAACTGGAGGCCTGGGCAGGGCTGTGCCCCCCTGGAGGCTCTGGGGAAGCTTGTTTCTTGTTCACCACTTTCGAGGGCTGCTTCCTTCACGCCCTGCCTGGCACCCCGCCATGGTGGCCTTCTCTCTGCATCCGTCTTACAAGGACACTGTGATCGGTTGCGGCCCCCACCACCCAGGCTGTCTCCCCGACTCAAGTCCTTAACCACATCTCCGAGGATGCTTCTCCCATATCAGGTGGGACATTTGCAGGTTCTGGGGATAAGGTCACGGACCACTCTATTTAGCTGACCACAACCTCTGAGGACCCCACTACTGACCCCTATCCATCCTAATGGCAGCTGTTATTCTTTCAAAAACATGAACCGATGGTCCTCTGACCCCTCCTTTGGCAAGTTTGTGAGCTCCTTGGAGACCGCACCTGGGGGTCCCTGGTGCCCGTGTGTTGCGGGTGCTGGGGTGCTGGGGTGCTGGGTCTGAGGCCAAGGGGCAGCAGGGACCAGCTCCTGGTCCCTCCCCACGTCCTTCTTTCTCGTACACCCCTGCTCTGCCTCCCCTGCCTCAGAGAGTCCAAGACAGATGATCTCAGGTATTTGAAGAACAAGAAGAAAAGGACAAAGAAATGTTAAAAGGAGCCCCCGAGATGCTGCATCTGGAGGCGTCACTGAACACAGGGAGGGCCTCTCCTCTTGGGCAGCCTCTGGACACAGGATCCAGGCAGTGTCAGTCCCCAGCTGGCCCCAGCTCGGCTCCGCTCACGGCAGGACTCAAAGCCTTACGGGGGACCTCATCCTCCCGTATAGCTGGGGACACATGGCCGGAGTAGACCTGAGCCCTCTAGTGGAAACTGCAGCCATCAAGCCTCTGCCGTCATCTGCATCCCCTGCTCCTCAGGCGTCCTGTCCCTGGGCTCCCTGCTCTGTCCCCAGCCCTAGAAGGAGACCAGACACAAGCAGGTCCTCGGTGAACTTCTGTGGCATGAACGCCTGAGTGCTCCAGAGAAGCCCGAGCCCGTGGCCACCGCCAATGATGACCCTGGAACGAAGCCCTGGGGGCTGCAGCATGAGCAGCCAGGCCACTTTCAACTCATCTCTTCTCCCTGCCTCAGATTTATCTTCTGAAAAATGGAGGAACATGCTTGTGCTTGCAGAGTTGTCTCGTTTTTAAGAAACTCTGGGTGCTGAACAGCAACTCGCGGTTTCCAGCCCAAGGTGAGCAGCAGTTCCTGCTGTCCATCGGCAGCTGTATGTGGTCACTTCACCCCAGAGTCGGAGGAGCCTGGGAGGGTGGCATTCCAGAGAGGAGCGGGGAGGGCCTCTGTCCCTTCTATGTGATTTGCTGGACACCACGTCCCTGGAGTGCTGGGGGCCTTTGATGGGGCTGAGCTAAGATCAGAGCCTGGGGCAGCTGTGGCTGGGTGTGGGGTCCTTTGGGGGTGTGGCTGGCGTGCCAACCACTTATTTTGTCCCCATCTCCTCAAGTGGGGGCCTCAGACTTCCCCTCACCTCAACGTATGTGACAATGAGGTGTGGCCAGCGTGTCACCCCTGGATGTGAGGTCATTGCTGCCCACTGCAGGCTGAGTGCCACCAGGCCAATGTGCCGAGCACACCTAGATTCAGGGGCCAAACCCGAGCTCATGGGCTGTGGCTTGAGGAAACCAGGAATCGGCCATGGTTAGCACAGCAGTGCTAGTGTCCCCAGCACACTAAGCACGGAGTCCCAGAGGGCCTGCAACACGGACGCTGGCTCCGGGGTGGCCGGCCCTCCATGAAGGAGGCTGGAGTCCGTCCTGCTCGGTAAGCCACTCATATCACGCTTCCTATGTCCTCAGGCTCGGGGACTTGACCTTTAGAGTCCACACAGCCATGACCAGGCAGCACCTCCATCCCCGTGGCCAGCCCTGGCATTTCTTTTTCCAGCATGAGAGTTGCCCCGGGGCTCCCTTCGTCCCCTAGCCTCCCCCCACCTCCCTGACCATTCCTCTGTGTACTCCTGACATACACGAAGAACCTCAATTTAGGTAATAAAGCTCTCAAACAGCTTAATAAAATCAATACATTTATAAATAAAATCATATTTTGTTGCCCTAAGGGATGTATCATTTTAAGAACCTCTGTAGGAAACTCCATTGCTTTAGAAGTGACTTAAGTATATCCAGCTCAAGGGTAGACGCCGGGACACAGATTGCCAGGCGTTTGCCTCCAAGGAGCCCATGGGCTGGCAGGAGAGAAGGGATGCGTCCCCACGCAGGACACGCAGGGCTGGTCTCTGGGAGGGACACAGCTCCCCGCTCTCATCTGCCGCTGCGGCACCATCCCTCAGCTGCGTCCCACAGTCCATTTCCCAGTCCTGCCTTCAGACGTTCTGGACGCACCTCCTAAATCAGTTGGTGCTCACCTGCTCATCAAATGTGAGGTGTTTGACTGCCTACGAAAGTATGAGCTATACCTCATATTGAAACTTACTTATTAAACACCAGGCATTTAATTTAAACTTAGTTACCAATTATGAGGTGCTTATTCAAATACCTCGCATTTAGATAGAGACTGGTCGGTACTCACTTTCCTGTTCCCTGGTGAACTGTGCATGGCCGGGCAGATGTACGCAGCCAGATCAGCCCCAGAAACAACACAATGGGGATGGGGGAAGCTCTCCGTGTCCTTCTCGGCCAACTGAGTCACTTTCCCACACCGACTTGGTCCACAATCAAACCCTAAGCCAGGGGTTCTCAACCTTCCTAATGCCGCGGCCCTTTAATACAGTTGAGAACCGCTGTCTGCTGCCCTAGGTCCTACAGGAATCCTGGTGACTGCTGGAGACCATCACTCACCAGGGTCTTGTCACCCTCACCCGCCCTGGGCCTGCCATGCTGAGCACTGAGGCGGCAGTGACTGTTTCACATTTCACTGGAGTTCGGGCCACCACCTGCTGCTTTGGGACTAAGGAGGGCCACCCGTGGGAGGGCACACACCAACCAGACAGCTCTGGGGGTCCCCAAGTTGCTTTGGAAATATGGAGGTGGTAGGGAGGACCACAAAGAGAACACAGTTTGTGAGCAGGCAGCCGTGGGTCCCCTCTGGTTCCTGCTCTGCCCTCTGCCCTCTGCCCTCTGTCCCAGCCAGGGAACACTTGGCCCTGGGGTCATTGTCTCTGGATTCAGCCGCCCGGCGACGTTAGCTTGCCCACTTCCCCACGTCTTCCTTTTTGACTTAAGCAAATGCCCAAAGGCCCAGCCCGCTGCCTTCTGAGTGACTGCCTTGCCCAGCACTAACAGAGGGATTTCTGTCCTGTCCCCATTTGTCCTTCTGCCACCCAGTCAGCTGGCTGCTGACGGGATTTCTGTTCTGTCCCTATTCGTCCTTCTGTCCCCTGTTCTGTTGCCACCCAGTCAGCTGGCCGCTGATGGAGACTCTTCGGGACCTCAGCTCCGACACACAGGACACGGAGAAGCTGGAGAATCAGGATCAGCTCTTCCGTGGGTGTGACCAGGAGCAAGAGGAAGGGGAGCAAGAGGAAGGGGGTACAGTGTTTGTGGGAGAGGCTCCCCCCTGCTTCCCCAGCCCTGCAATTCAAGCTGCTGGGCTCCAAGGCTGCGTGTGCCAAGGCTGTGGCGCCCCTCCCTGGGTCATGTGCTGTTGGGATGTTTCCCTGTCTGGGGACACTTAGTCCTGGTAGACCCAGCAGTGACCCCTGCCTGGATGACAGTCTGACCTTGTCTGACCTTGAGATGGGTCTGCTCTAAGCTCCCAGGAGGATGCCATTCTCCTTCTCTGAGTTCTAGAATTCCCAGGGCGGTCTCAGCCCCTCTCTGAAGACAAGGGCTCCAGATAACCAAACAATACCCCCCCTAATGGCCATGCATTTCCATCTTTATCTCAGTTTCCTAAGTGATAGAATTTCTGTGGGACAAAGAGGCTGCAGAGATTTGCCCGTCCCCTCCACATCACGTGCTCACCACATCACTCTTGCCCCTTTTCACAGCAAAATCAAACAAAGTGGCAGACAGCTCCCTGCCCCCAGCCTTTCTGTTTTGTCCTGGTCTCTGTGAAATAATACTCCCGTGAACAAATGGTTTTCCTGCCCTTAGGAGGACACCTGAGCCAGCCCTGGTGGAGCCCGGGCGTGGCACCGATGAGGCCTGGGTCAGGCCGGGTGCGTCGCTTGTCCTGGCAACACCCAAGCCCGTCCTCAGGAGAAGCTTCCTCCTGTTGCCCCGTCTCTCTGCTTTATTTGTTTTCACACTTATCAGCCTGGTAGGTTTCTAGTTGTTTTTAGCAATATCTTCTGTTTGAAAGAAAAGGAACTGTGCCCAACAGTGTCATAAAAACCAGCATATCAGCTGGCAAAATATAATTCCTTCTACAGCCTGAGAATGACTTTCGGGAGGCTCTCGGCCGAGCCTTCACAGGCAAAAACATCCAGGCGCAGAGAGCAGGGAAAACCTCATTCAGCAAACAAGACTCTGCCACTGTGGGCTGGAGAAGGATGAAGGCGGTCGGAGCTGGCCTTCTGGAGGCCTTGGCAGAGGCACTGGTTCCAACACTCGGGGGGAGAAAACGCCTCCCTGTCAAAACCTTTAAAAAGAACACTTTGGTTTTGATGGCATCTGTGTTCTGACACATGGCTGAGCTCTGAAGGGGCCAGACCAGTTCTTTTCCCAAATTTTATTTTAAGTAATTGAGTCATCTGAGGATGGTTTACCAAGTCCTCTTGCGTGGGTGTTTCTGTACACAGCACACAGCAAGCTGGGAGCCCTGTCCTCAGGGAGGCGGCGGGGAGGAGGCGTCTCACGCTGGACGGGGCCGCATCCTTCTGCAGCAAGTTCTTGAGAATTCGTGTGGTCTCGGCCCCATTCTGAGCACGGGTTACACTTTGTCAGACAAGAAGCAGGACTAGAAACACTTGGTCCAGCCTCTGGTCCCACGTGGCTGGAACCAGTACCCAGAGCTTAGAACCTAGAGGGGTCATCCCGCCTGGAGCACTGCGCTCTCTGGGCTCCTGCAGTTGCCTTTAAACAGAATGCCTGAGTGTTTGGCCGAGAACTTACAGTGGCCCACACCCAGACCTCTAAATGTTCCGCTAATGGTCACATCTCTGTCCCTGTCTCTGCCTGACTCTTTTCCTCTGCCCTCCCAGGAGCCCAAGTCCAGCTGTATTTGGGAGTGTCCCCTTAATGGATATGTGCAAAGATTCTCATGTTTAGAGGATTCACATAGGAGAACATACGTGAACATAGGCAGCTTTGGTTTTTAAGGTAAATATAATATTACACATGGACAAAATTTGATATGTCTGAATTTATATGTACATAATTATGATGACATAAATATATATGATATTTAATAATTATGTTGGCTGGACACGGTGGCTTACTCATGTAATCTCAGCACTCTGGGAGGCTGAGGCAGGAGCATCCCTTGAGTTTAAGAATTTGAGACCAGCCTTAGCAAGAGTGAGACCCCATCTCTACTAAAAATAGGAAAAATTAGCCGGTGTTATGGGTGCTGACAGTCCCAGTTACTCGGGAGACTGAGGCAAGAGGATGGCTTAAGCCTGAGAGTTTGAGTTTGCTGTGAGCTGTGATGATGCCACGGCACTCTACCCAGGTAGACAGAATGAGACTCAGTCTCCAAAACAATTTATACTGGTGAAGAGGATGGAGGAGCCTTTGAGCCAGCTGGTCTACCGTGTTTTGACATATATAATGTCTGCCTTTTTACTCAAATTTTTGAGGGAAAAAATAGGATGAACATTATAGGCATGGGTAGGACTGAGAGTTACTGGTATGTGAAATTTCCTGCACCTTGTATCTGTTCTGTGTTTCATAATTATTTGTTACATTAAATTTCTTATATTATGATATGTTAAAAATGCTAAAATTCCTTTAAAATATACAAAACAAGTACCTAAATATAAACAAATAAAAACTTGCATTAACAAATTAACACAAAATTTTTTTTTTCTGAAAGTTTGGGCCAAAAAAACCTGGGTATGCTTTCCACAGAGCGAAATAGGCTCCTTCTAACCTCATTTCGATGGCCCTCAGGAGCACCCTTCAGAGGAGCTTTGGGACTTGGGGTTTCCAGGCTGCAGCCTGCAGACGCGATCTATAGGTGGGGGTAGCCCAGCCATCCAGACACACCTGGGCACTCTGCCCGGCAGGGTGAGACTCCGTGACTGGGAAGCAGTGACCACTCTGGGTATCAGAGTTCTCAGAGAGCCTCCGTCCTGGTTCCATAGGGCTGGTGGGCATCCTCAAGGAGGGAAGTCACATACACAGCTACCACGTTACCCAGAGAAGGTGCAGAGCCCGTGCGACAACTGCTGGGTAAAACTGAGGCCGTGTTGGAGGGGAGGGTTCTCTTGCACACTGCCCGTGCAGGATTAGCAATGGCCCTGGGGCTGTCTGCATCTCAGGGGTGACCTAATCACAGTTTGTTCCCGGGAGCCGGGCTGCAGCGATAGACGCTCTGCCAAGCATTGGGTTAAGCAGATCTTTCTGATTCTCAGCAGCCCTCTGGCACATGGTCAACTCCATCCTTATCGCTAGAAATGAACCTTCTCAAGGTCACCGAGAACTTCCCCGTGGCTGTCTCTAAGGGATGCGTTTGTCCCCATCACATGCAACATTCTGGCAGCCCGTGGCACAGTGGCTCTGCCTCCTCACTGTCTACCCTCCTCAGGTCACTTCTGGCTTCACTGGTCACCCCTGCACAGTCCACTTTGCTTCAGTGGCTGCAGTGGGCAGTGAAGCCCATGGGCTCCCTCCCGATCACCTCCTGTCTCTCTCTCTATGTCCATCCTGCCCACAGCTTTAAACAAGGGCTGATGACGCACTCGGGCCATCTCCTCCTGGGCTCTGATCTCAAGCATCCAGCTGCCCCACACATGTCCAAAGGGCAGCGCTGTGACACCCCCGGAATTGCCCTCCTGGAGTCATTGCCCCAGCTCTGGAGTCATCGCCCAGCCCTGGCATGCTCTCCTGCTCAGTTACCCCAAAGCACGTGACTTCCTGTCCCCACTAGCCAGGCCAGGTCAGTGCTTTGGACACCTGCAGAGACCCCTGGACTCCGCAGAGACCCCTGGGCTCTGCAGAGACCTCTGGACACCTGCAGAGACCCCTGGACGTTGCAGAGACCTCTGGACTCCGCAGAGACCCCTGGATGTTGCAGAGACCTCTAGGCCCCACAGAGACTCCTGGGCTCTGCAGAGACCTCTGGATGCTTGCAGAGACCCCTGGACTTTGCAGAGGCCCCTGGACTCCACAGAGACCCCTGGGCTTTGCAGAGACCTCTGGGCCCCACAGAGACCCCTGGACTCCTCAGAGACCTCTGGACTTTGCAGAAACCCCGGGGCCCCACAGAGACCCCTGGACTCCTCAGAGACCTCTGGACTCTGCAGAGACCCCTGGGCCCCACAGAGACCCCTGGGCTTTGCAGAGACCTCTGGGCCCCACAGGACTCCTGGGCTCTGCAGAGACCTCTGGACACCTGAAGAGACCCCTGGACTCCACAGAGATCCCTGGGCTTCCTCAGTAGGCCCTGGGTTCCCCCATTGGACCCTGGACTCCCGCGTAGCCCCTGGACTCCTGCAGCCCTGCGGGCTGGCCCACAGTGGCTAGCCAGGGCAAGGTGGCCCTCTCCCTCTCTCTTCCCTCTGTCCCTCATCTCCATCTGAAGTACTTTCCTTTGTTTTCAAATAAGTAAAACTCCAGGCAATGACCTGTCCTCTCCTCAGTTTTCCATTAGAAGGGAGCACGTGTGATGGACAATGGGTGTGGGTGATTGTCCCACCCCACTGGGGGAGGTGGCCCCGTCTGCACCCGTTCTGGCCCCTGAGACCAGTCCTGCTCATTCTCCAGCAAGAACATGGGAGGGAAACCCCAGAAGGGTCCCCAGGGCAGCTGGGTGAGGCCTGTTGGGGTCAGTGAAAGGACAGAGGTGGCACCCAGCTGGCCAGTGGCCTGGGCTCGACATTCCTCCTGCCCCACAAACAGGTGGGAGGCTGCCCCTCCCCTGCCTTTCCTGCCCCTGTCCTTCCCCTACTCTGGGCCCTCCTCCCTCTCCCTAATCTGCTGGTAAGATCAGAATATCATGATAGCTGCTTTGACTACCAAGGTCACAATCTCCTCTTGGCACAGTGGGTTGTCTCTGCAAGGTCCTAGACCAGCGGGGTAGCTGTGCTTTGCCAGACAGTTGAGAGCAGGCCCCTGTCCACAAATCCACCCTGGAGCTGTCCCCCGAGAACGGGCTCTGAGCTTCTGTCCCTCCCTTTTCAGAGGATTCAGAGAGTCTGTACGATGAGCACATCCCCCGGTGTGACACACCTTCAGGCCCTCGGGCAGACACTCCAGGGCACTGCAGTGGCCCCCACATGTCCCTGGGATGCAGAGGGGACTGTTCCTGTGCCAGTGGCTTTCCTTCCTCCTCCATCATGGCTTCCTCCATGGAAGGTTCTCCCAGAACTAAACAGAAAGGCGGCGTCACACTCAGGCACGGACGGGGCGGGGAGGGAACGCTGGGTGGAAACACACACATTCTGGTGCTCACGCGGAAGCCGCCAAGTTAGCAGTTTCGCTGTAAATCAGGTTTATTCTTTGCACTTTGCATGTAATTGTTAAATTGCTCTAAAAATAAGGGACCGATAAAATGAATAATGATCTAATTGGCTTCGTCCAAGACTCGGTTTGAAATGAGTGCTGACACAGACACCACCAGGTTCACACTCACCATTTGGCAGCGGCAGAGAACAGGCTTTTATTTTGCCACATGCGGGATCCACTTAAACCGGAGGAGAGTTAGATTTCGAAGTTAGCCCGGGACTGTCACAATCCAGGCCCACCTCTTGGCACCAGGCCTGTCAGATCTTCTGGGCAGTCTTCGGCCTCAGGGGACCTCTCTTCCATAGAGGCTCTGTCCTCAGGCCGAGTCCTCGCTAGCCCTTGTTCGGATAAACCATGCTTGGTGTGAAACTCTCCTTGTTCAAATACATGTTTTCTTTACCCCGATTGGATCCTGATGGAGGTCCCAGGTTATCTGGATCCAGAAGAAAAGCCCCAGACCTCAAATCTTACCGGCAGGCTTTTCAAAGCCAAGGCCTCCCAGCTTTCAAGAAGGGCTCAGTCTCTAGGGTGTTCTACCCTCGTGTTCTCAAACGAGCTTTTGGGGTGCAGCAGGGGCAGTGGTGAGGCCTGGAGCCTTTGGGGTCTGGCTGCATCTCAACCTGACACTTATTGGGGGTTCCATTTGCAGAATAGGAATGAGAACAGCCCTGGGAGCTGGGAGTGGGCGAAGCAAGGCCATGTGTACAGGGCCGGTGCACCAAGGCCGTTCAGGCACAAGGAGGCCCTTGCCATTCTTGGCTCTGCAGACTGACTTTTATACTTCCTGTGTGAGTGCAACCCCAGCCTGCGGAATGCACAGAACCTGTGCACGTGGGTTCAAAGGTGAAGGAATGATTCCCGGAGTGTGTAGGCAAGTAGCCCACAGAGAAAGTATCGCAGTGCGGCACAGGATGGGCAAAGATGGCGACCTGAACTCACGTGCTCACAACACGCTTGGGGGCTTGTGTTTGCTTGGCGTGGGCATGGCCAGGGGTAGGCTCTGGGAGACAGGGAGAGGACAGCGGTGCAGAGCTGGGTCTCAAAGAAGGACCAGCTCCAGGCAGGGCAGAGGCCTGGGGAGCGGCACGGGGTGGTCGAGGATGACATGAGTTAAGGCATCTCGGTGAGACTTGAGGGAGCAAGGCAGGACTCATCGTGGAGGTGTCAGGCCTGCAGCTGGAAGCGAGGGGCCCTGAGGCTGCAGGGCGGGTGGGCGTGGACGTGGGGGCTCTGTGGGCTGGGAGGAGCTCAGCCCCAGTGCTGGGGGAGCCATGGAGGAGCCAAAAGAGGGCAGCAGTACAGCGAGACTGGACACGGAGGTGGGCCAGGAGGTGATGGGCCCTGAGTCCAGACCCAGTGAGTGGAATGCTGACGAGGAGGACAATGAGGGGACAAACTCTGCAGAGCCGGTCACTGAAAATCAGGGGAGAGGAGGAGGAAGGGTGATGACTAGACCGGAAGCCTAACCAACGATGTGAACAGTGAATTACCGCGGATCCGACTGTCACGTGTGTTACTTGCTGTGTTCCTACAATAAAGGGAGCTGGAGGAAAGGAAATGTTAGCAGGAGGGAGAGAAGATGCATTTACTATTCATGAACTGGAAGTGGGTGGCCATAAAGGTCTTCATCCTCGTCATCTTCACCTGCAGCGGGCTGAGCAGGAGGAGCAGGGGCTGGTCTTGCTGTCTGGGTGGCAGGAGAAGCAGACGCACTCGGGGTAACTTCACTGAAAAATGCCCATGAGTAAGTGGACCCTCACGGTTCCAACCCGTGTCGTCTGAGCATTGCCAGCATGCTGCAGAACGCCTGATCTGTGGTCTGTCACTGTCCCAGACGTCCGAGACGTACGTGCGCAAAGCCAAGCCCCCTTGCTGTCACCCTTTCGTGGAGGCCCAGGTTTGGGCTCCTGTCCTCGGGTCCTCGCTCCAGCAGGCTGACAAGGGGACAGACGTCCACAGGCCCAGCCCTGAGCCCCGGCCGCACCCTCTGGTGGCTCTGTCGGGGTACAGGGCTGGGCAGCCATGGTGCCTGCCCCAGGGACCCTCGTTCATGGCAAGTCTGGGGGAGAAGCAGGTGAGCCGGGAGGAGATGGTGGGAGACTCCCGGCAGAGCAAGCGATGGGTGGTGCTGGATGAGGGCGGGGGCCAGGTGGGAACACGCTACCTGCCTGGGCTGGGAGAGACTCTGGGGGCTGGGGCGGGAGCCTCCAAGGAGGCTGGCCTCTGGTCTTGGGGCACCTGGGGTCTTGACTATTTCTTACTTGCAAAAAATGGCTGGTGTCACTCATTTCAGTTTGGGTCGTTCCCAAAGCCCTGTCCAGCCCTCTGGGCCACCTGTGCTACCTGGGCTCTCCGGTGTGGCAGAGCTGGCAGAGGGGCTGGGGAAGCACCATCAGCCTGGAGACACCAGCAGTCCCCAAGCCCGGGCCACCCAGATCCTGCCGTGGGATCAGGTGCCGAGATGGAGCAGGAGGCCTTCCCTACCAGCCAGCGAGAGCCCTCCCCACCCGCACAGCACCTGGCTGTGCGGGGCTGTGAGGAGACTGTTTGGATTGGCTCATTTCCGTGGGGCTCATTATTTTTACAGGGAACAATTTCCAACAATTTTCCTTGTCACTCAGGGCAGTTGTACCAGCCGAGTTACTTAGGCCGTTATAAATACATTATCAGACATGTTCCACACACATTTGCAGGTAAAAATAACCCCTCACATTTGCATTGTGGTATGCAGATGTGAGGGAGGCTGGTTCCTGGTGAGAAGCGCTAGGCCCCATGGCACCTGTTCCTGCCGGGTGGGTGGGCAGGAGGCACCTCTGGGCAGAGGGGCAGGCTGGGGAGGGGCTCAGAGCCTCAAGCCCTGGCCAGGAAGTGACAGTACAGATTCCCTCCCCATTTGTGGTGGGAGCTGTTGGTGTGGAATCCTGGGGTGCACAGAGTTGTTAAGGACGCTGGCCAGCCAGGCTGGTGACCCCTGCATCTGTCATGCTTGGGTCTCCTGGGAACTTCTCACAGGCACACTCTCACAGCCAGCCCAGGTGAACGGGGCCCTCCAGGAATGGGGCCAGGTGGCTTCGAGGGCCAGTCAGGGGTGGGCCCCAGGCAGGATGTGCAACAGCCCCCTCTAGTGGGTGGGGCAGGGAGCCCTAGGCAGCCTCAAAGTCTGGTCCTAGTACCTTCTGGGGGTTGCAGGTGGCCTGACTTTCCCGAGCCTCAGTTGTATCATCTACACAATGGGCGTAATGAGATTTACCATGGGCGGTTGTTCACATCCAGTTTTTGTCATCACATCATTATTCACTGTCAGTGACAGGACGTCAGGGTGCAGAGATCACTGAATGGGGGACCTGAGCACCTGATAGGCAGCCCTGAGCCCGCCACTGGGTGCACCACCCTAGGCAGCACCACCCGGGGCACAGCCATCCAGGTCTCTGGGGTGCCTGTCGAGGGGCCCAGGCTGCACCCACAGGACCTGCGATAAATAGAGCAGAACAAAGGGTCCTCCAAGATGCTGTGCACCTGCTACTCTGTCCTGTGAAGACGAGAGACTCAGGCTTCTCCCAGTGCAGATCTCGGCAAGCAAACGTGGTCTGCGGTGACAGAGTCAGAAGAGGTCGAGGGCATATAAGTCGGTCAGTGAATGAATGAAATAAACTGCCCCAGAAATTCTAAAAATTGAAAATCTCTGTCCTGAACAAATGTGGATGACGGGCAACACGATCATTCAGTCTGTCCTCCCCGTGAGGACACTGGGTAGCGTGAGGGATCCTGAAAATGAATACGGAATAATGCAGAGCCATGTTGTTTGGTAAGCTGGCTTCACTGTACCAGTGAGTCCGCTGAAATGTGTCTAAGGAGTTTTCTTCTTCTGATGGGGTCTTAACACTTTAAAAATGTTCATAAAATTTCTGTGCCATTCTTCAAAGTTGCATTTGTTGGGGGTCAATAAATTTGAAGTTGTTAACACCTTAAGCCGACCCTTCTCTGTTAGACCTCAGCAGTGTTAATTGAGACAATTTTTCTCTCTGCATGTACAGAGGTACCAGGTACGCTCAGCGTACATCCCACTCACTGCTGCTTTCATCACATTGAAATGTGAAAATATTTCACCCATAATGCATTTACAGATGCCAGCGTTTTACCTCTGCTCAGATATGTGACTTCACAAGAGAAAACTCATTAGATAAGTTGTCCATTTTGGAGTTGTTTCTCTATATGTTTCCTTTGAATGTTTCCTGAATTTCTGATACAGCCAATTTGTAGAACTTTTAATTTGGTTATGTTCTGGCACAGTATTTAAAATTTTTTAATTAAAAATATGACTTCATTAAAAATTGCTTTCCATGAGATATTCCGAAGCAGAATTATGTAATTTCAAAGTGAAATCTTATATGCCGTTGGAACTCGAATTATTCTGTTTCTTCCATCCCTCCCTCGCTTATAAGGGGATGAACTTAATGTCCTCCTGTTTGCATGCTCTGTCTTCATTAATTACAATTTTCTGGAAGCTTTAAAAGCTGAGGTTGTTCATTGTTGGTTTTGGCCTATTCATTGGATTATTTGAAGCAATGAAAATTTAGCTGATGTGTTTACAAAAGAGGGGTGTGCCATGCAGGGCACTCGGATTCATCTACAAAGCAGCTCTTTGCAGGTTCAAACATTTCTGGAATCTTACTCATGATGAGCTGCAAAGAGAGAGAGTGTGCACTCTGCCACTTTGAGGTTCTTTAAAATTCAAAATGAGCTTCTGCATCAAGTGTTGTAATTCTATAAACTATACACACATGAATACAGTGGAACAGAACCTCTGGGGGTGACCTCCCAAGGGCTGTGACACACTGGTCAACACACATAGGTGGTCACATAAGGAACTGGGCCTCCTGATACGCACATGTGGTCCACGTCTGGTCCGTGAAAATTAGGTCAGCTTATGGAGGTGGTCAGTACAGGGAGGTACTGCTGTGCTTGTAAATTATGGAGGATCTGCTGTGCTTGTAGATTTTAAATTTTTTTTTCTTGTGGTCTTTTGGCCGGGGTTGGGTTTGAACCCACCATCTCCGGCATATGGGGCCAGCATCCTACTCCTTTGAGCCACAGGTGCCGCCCTATACTTGTAAATTTTGAAAATTAAGCTTAGATCATTTGATTGTTAGATTGTCCTGACTTGGGGGACCAGTTTTGAATGATGGATGCCCTGCGCCCTGTTCTTGGTTCATATTTGCTTCATAGGGTTCTTCACACAGTAAGCACATCGCTTAGGCCCTGAAACTCTCATCGGACACAGACACAGACTTGATACACATACTCACTGCCACGACAACGAAACAAGGAATTTCATCTTTGGTGTGGAACCTTTTAGGTGAATTTGCGCCAGCCTTCACCAGAGCGTCAGACGCGTTACCTTAGACCAGCTGTTCTCAACCTGTGGGTCGCGACCCCTTTGTAACAATGAAAATACATCCTGCATATCAGATATTTACATTACAATTCAGAACAGTAGCAAAATCACAGTTATGAAGTAGCAATGAAAATAATCTTATGGTGGGGGGGGGTCACCATAACGTGACGAACTGTATTAAAGGGTGGCGGCATTTGGAGGAATTGGGAAGGTTGAGAACCACGGCCCTGGACAGAGGAAATCCTGAACGCTGTATTTTCACTTCACAAATGGGATGGAAAAGCATGGAACCGTTCCTGGAATTTGCTGACTTCCTATGTGATGGGATGGAAAAGCACGGAACCGTTCCTGGAACTTGCTGACTTCCTACGTGAGTATCTGATGTCACCATTTGAAACCAGCTTCCTTGACCCGTTTGCTGCATTTGACAGAGGACTGCTTTGCTTTCCTGCACGCACAGGGGAACCCAGAACCTGTGACAAGTGGGCTGAGTTTAGAAGAATGGCGTTTTAACTCAATGAAAAATCAGGCTCCGATCTTCCAGAAGAGGCCACACAGGATGAACTCATCTTCCCAAGCCTTCTTCTCAGGACTGGCAGTTGCTGTGGCTGGTGCTTCGGAGGATGACAATCCCAGTGACGGGCTTCTGTGAGATCAGCACCCTCTCCGGTGTATAAATGAACAGACTGAGCTGACTTCGGGATGCTCCGTCATTCATTCCGGACCATGCTCTCACTGAGCACCTGCTGTGGCCTGAGGGCTACACACACAGTTACATTTCCTGGGCTGCCCAGGTGGGTCTGCAGAGGGGACAGAAGGATGGGGCCTGAGATCAAACAGCTTTTGGGGTTCTTTTCTGATGGGCTCATGCCACCCCAAAGATTTCCCTGAGATCTGGGAGCTGGAGATTAAACAGTTTTGGGGGTTCTTTCCTGATGGGCTCATGCCACCCCAAAGATCTCCCTGAGATCTGGGAGCTGGAGATCAAACAGCTTTTGGGGTTCTTTTCTGATGGGCTCATGCCACCCCAAAGCCATGTGCATGGGCTGGGGAGGTCACCCTCCTTTCGTTTGGCAAAGGATCGCTAAACACTTGTGTTCCCAGAGACTGTGCTACTGGGCGCAGGTTCAGAGATATGGGTAAGACCTCAGCCTGAGGAAAGGTGGAAGATCATGTACCCCACAGGGAGCAAGCTGAGGTTTAGGAGGGGCTGGAGGATCCTTCAGCTGGCTGAGAGCCGGCTGGGCTGCCTGAAGAAAGAGAGGGCTCACCTGTGCTGAGGGGGAAAGAGAGGGCACACCTGTGCTGAGAGGGAAGGAGAGGGCTCACCTGTGCTGAGGGGGAAGGAGAGGCCTCACCTGTGCTGAGGGGGAAAGAGAGGGCTCACCTGTGCTGAGGTGGCTGGGGGCAGGGAAGAATGGGGGCTGGGCTAGGGGCCAGGTGGCATGGCTGGTGGAAGCCGAAGGTTCAGCGCTGTAGGAGAAGGGAGGTTAGTGAGGCAGGGAAGGGTCTCCCCTGGGGATGGGGGACTCAGCCAGTGTCCTAAGGTAGAAGCAGAGGAGGACGGTGAAAACGTGGGCCCTGCCCTCTGGAAAGAAGAGTTCAGCAGGGTCAGGAGGAACATGGCAATCTGGAAGAGTTCAGAAGGGTCAGGAGGAACATGGCAATTTGGGCAGCTGGAAGTAGTCCGCACCCTTGCACTGAGGGCAGAAGCTGCCTCAACTACTGAGCATGGAGCCTGGGGCTGGCTCCTAAGCGTGGCAAGTTGCCGGGAGTGCTATGGAGGTCAGGAGCCCATGCGTGGCTAAGTTCGGGGTTGCTGAGCAGGCTGTTACTCATTTGGTGGCTTAAATCAGCCCTGTAACATTGCGGGAGTGTTTACACCATGGGGGTTGGCAAATATGCCATATCAGGACTTTTTATTTTGTTTTTTTTTTTTTCTTTTGCAAGTAAGTTTGCAGTACAAGGAGACCGGGAAGGGTAGGCGGATCCATAGTCCACAGCCGAGGGAGTTTGCTCAGGAAGTCTTCAGGCAGGGGCGCGTGGGAGCTGGGCAAGGAGGGGCGAACCTAGACAGCTCCTGCAGGAGCAGCAGCCCAGGACCCAGCATGTCCAGGCTGCTGACCATTTGCAGGGCTGCCTGTTTAGCAGTGATGCAGCTAGGGACAGCTCCATCTGGGGGCCTCCTCCGTGGGAACAGAAGGTGAGTGACTCTGCGGAGGAGTCAGTGGCTTTGCAGCCATGCTTCGAGGATAGGTGAGCTCTGAACGGTGGACCTGCTCCAAGTGAAAAGGCCAGAACTTCTCACCACCCACGAGGATGCTGCAAACACTCCAGAACAAACAAACGAGAAACCCAGAGAGTTCTGCATCTCCAAGTGGGAGGCATGGAGCTGGCTGGCTGCCCTGCGTGCATGGGCACCCCAGGGACAGATTTGGGTGGCTGGAAGTGGTCCGCACCCCTGCACTGAGGGCAGAGGCTGCCTCAGCTACTGAGCATGGAGCCCTGGGCTGGCTCCACAGCCGCTTTCATGGAGCGACAGGGAAAGGGGTTTTTACTGAGCTGCTTCAAATTCAAATCTCTCCTTTTTGTGAAATTGCCAACTGCTGGAGGAAATAGAACCATCCATCGGCCTAATCATCTAAATCTGACACTTCAGAATGGGTGGTGACGTGCCGAGAAGGGAGAGTCGCCCCCTTTTTCGTGCTGACAGGTCCCTGGGGGCGATAACTCTCCTTCACTGTCCACTTGGGGTTCTCCTGTAACAGACCTGCTCTGCGGTGATCAATGGCAGAGGCAGAGAACAAGGGCCACAGGCGTGGGGGAACATCTCCAGGAAAGGAGGCGCAGGGACAGCTGAGCCCGCCATGCCGAGCAAGTGCCGGTGTGGACGACATTTGCCCAACGTCTTCTGGTAACACTCTGTCTTGTCCTACCCACCTGCAGGCAATGGGCATTGCCTTCAGGACGGATTGCTGCTGTAGGCCCTGTTTGCAGGTGAAGAAGAACAGACAGATGGCAGCCCTGAGGATGGGAGCCTGGTGTCTGGAGTCCGCTCGGACTAACTCTTGTTCCTCTGTTACTCGCTGGGTGACCAGGTAGAGCAGCCGGATATAGCAAATGAAGACAGGATGCCCAGTTGTGCTGGGTTTGCGGATAAACAACAAATACATTTTAGCGTGAGTATAGCCCATGCTACGTTTGAGATATGCTAAATTTTAAGAAAATGCCTTGTTTATCTGAAATTCAAATGGAACGGGGCATCCTGTACTTTACATTGTAGCCCTAGTAACCCAGCCAGTCTCAACCTCTCGGAGCCTCAGTTTCCTCATCCCTAAAACGGGAAGTAATGTCTACCCTAGGAGGCAGGAAAGTTCCAGACAGCCAGCACGGCTGTGGAGCCCAGCACAGCCCTCCTCCCTTCTCCTCCTCTTGCCCCCTCCCTCCCCCTCCCTTTCTCTCCCTCCCTACCTCCAGGGAGGGAGGTGGGCGGACAGCTCCCCCCTCCCTCTCCCTCCCCTTCTCTCCCTGTCCCTATCTCTCCCTCCCTCCCTCCCTCTCTCTTTCTCTCTCCCCTCTATCTCTCCCTAACCCTCCCTCCCCCTCCCTCCCCCTCCTCCCCTCTCTCCCCTCTCTTCCCCTCTCTTCCTCTCCCCCT
>CAUYRH010146173.1:0-18428 GCA_963574655.1 Perodicticus potto | reverse complement strand
GTAAGGTTGCTTTGCAATGTTAAGAGGGTGCAAGAAGCAGGCTACAAGCTCTATTGTGGCATATGGCAAATTAACTTTATTTCTGACCACCTTATATACATTGGCAGTCATAGGCACACTTAATCTATGATTTACAATATTCACCATTATCTAACTTCCTCTATCTAACTCTAAACCTAAGTGGCAGAGATCAAGTGTGCAAACCAGCACAGTGCTCTTTTACCTTAACTCTTTGTAAATGAGCCTCAGCTTTTGTGTAATAAATCTACGTACAAAGAAGAGAGACAGAGCTACAGGGGAACGGCTTTCTTAAACTCCTCATGCGCTCCTCACCAAGTTAACCTTAAATGGGTTTATGACTTTGTTTTTCCACAGTGCTGAGATCTTTAGGCTTTTGACAAAATGTTTTACATTTTGACAACATTGTACTGTTGTAAAACAACATTTACATTTACATTTTGACAACATTGTAAATGTTTGTAAAACATTTTGTCAACCTCTGGGCCATGTCTCCAGGCAAGAAGCTATTCAACTTCTAACTCCTTGGACCCAACAGCTGCAAAAACTTCAAAGTATCTGTTTCCAAATCACCAGAAAACAGCCTTTGTGTATGCCTCAGGGTAGCCAAAACCTCTTTGCTTTTTCTGTGAAGGCAAAACCCAATTTAACCCATTAGTGGCTCACTTGAATGGGATGTACATGAGATGTACATGTGGCAGTTTCTAACCCCACAGTGGTCTTCAAGGAATTCTAGAATTGTTGGCTCACAACAAAGAGCATACAGCTGCCCTGGCCTGTGCACAGAAGGAGGGGGGCAGGATCCAGAGGAGATGTTTAACACTGTCTAACATAACAGGGAGAAAGACTGCTCTGGTGGTTCTTATATTCCAAACATAATGCAATTGAAAAAATCAGTAATTTAAATGCATTCTTTTTCACTCCCCTATCCCAACACCTTGAGAATGATGGTTGCCCTACATAATGTACAACTTATCTTTAAGCCATTTTTGAGTGCAGAATTCAGTAGCAGTAAGTAAACCCACAATGTTGTGCAACCAAACTTCAGAACAATTTTCCTCTTGCAAAAGTGAGACTCTGTACCTACTAACACCCCACTCCTGCTTTATTCCCCTACCCCAGACCCTTGCAACCTCCATTTTACTTTCTGTCTCTATGAATTTGATTACTCTAAGTGCCAAATATAAGTGGAATCATACAATATTTTGCTTTTTGTGACTGACTTATTTCATTTATCATAAAGTCTTCAAGGTTCATATATGTGGTAGCATTTCTCAGAATTTCCTTCCTTTAAAAGGCTGAATATCATTCTACTGTATAATTATGCCATGTTACATTTATCTGTTCATCCAGAAATGGGGTTGCTTCCACCTCATGACTTTGGTGAATAATCCTGTTAAGAACATGGGTGGTCAAAATATTTTTTTAGTTTTGGCATTCAAATCTTTCTGGTATATACCCAGAACTAGAATTGCTGGATAATATAGCAATTTAATTTTAATTTACCTTTTAGTAAGTAGCATTTTTTTGTTTTTCATTTAACAAACAATAGCTATATATTTAGGGGGTAATGTGTCATGTTTAGATCTGTGTATCATGGTGGAGTGATTAAACCAACTTAATTAGCATATCCATCTTAGAAATTTTCAAATATATAATACATTAACTATAGTCACCACAATGTGCAATAGACCTGCAAAATGTATTATTTCTGCCTTACAGAAACTATGTAGCCTTTGATAAACTCTGTTTTTAATTTTTTAAGGAACTTTACCAAAGTTTTCCATAGTAGCCACACCCACAATACAATTTTACTTTCCCACCAACAATGAGACACATGGAAAGTTTTGATGTGAGTTGTAAGGGAAAAGAACAAGGTGATGAGATGGAATATTATTGGGTGGTCACACCTCCTTAATAGAAAGTCTTCAGGGAACTTTTCTCTGGGGAGGGGGGTGATGTTTCAGATTATACCTGATAAGACATGTTCACCTAGTAATAATATTAATTCTAAAAATGAGAAAAATAAAGAAAAAAATATATTTAAAAATTAGGAATGTTCAGGGAAAAGAGCAGCACATCCAGCCAAAAACCTTGATGAAGTAAAGAACTTGGCATTTTCCTGTACCTGGAAAATTATTAGTAGGTGAAATGAGTGACCAAAAAGCTGGGATGGCAGAGAGTAGTGGGGCTACCTCAGAGGGACTCTAGGACAATGAGAAGGGCTGCCTTGTCCAAGTGGGGATGTGGGACTGCATTTCTGGTCTCTGCCTACTAGATATCAAAAAACAAAGTCTGTAGCCATTGCCAAATATTTCCTGACTGAGAACAAAAATCTTAATTGTTAGGTTAGATCATTCAGGCACATAGAAAAAAAGGCAAATATTTGATCCATTTGATGGATCCATTTGATGAGTTTTCACTGAGGTTGTCTTTTTTAGGTTTACATTTGTAGGGTGGGCAGATAAAAATGGATCAGGAAAACATGGAGTCCAGTTAAAAGCAGGGGAAGTGTTTCAAACAAAAGTTGAGTATGTCTTCAAGGATACAACCCACAGAGATGGAGAGAAGTAGGTGGACTTAGTTGAAACCTAGGTTTTGATGGGCTGGTCCTGGAATGATGGGGGAGGAATTTGACTCCCAGCTTCCTTACAGGAGCACCTGGGTAGAAAGAAGTGCTATCTATTCCTTAAAGTTTCTAGAAGTAGCCCAGGCCTGAGGTGAAAACACACAGAGGAGAAAAAGAAAAAAGAAAGAAAGATAATTTAAAAGAACGTAGTATATTTACAAGATTAGAAAACACCCTAAAAGCACAAATCTAGTAGTTTCTTGTCTAACAGAAGATATAGAGAAAGAGTTTTGTGCAAAATGTTTATTCAAAGAGATCATAACAGACAACTTTCTTAACCTACAGAATGGTATTGATATCTAAGCACTAGCAGTTAAAAAAATACCAAGCATATTTAACCCAAATATGAGTACTACAAGGCATGTGATAATAAAACTTTCAGAAGACAGGGATTAAGAATAAAATAACATAAAAGAAGCTGTAACACACAGGGCAGAAGACTAGTCAGTGGAAACCTTATAGGCCACAATGGAGTGGCATGATTTAAATTACTGAAGAGAAAAATTTTTCTGGGAAGAGCAGGGTGAACATATTTGTCTCATCCAAAATGGCTTAAGAAAGTTAGGAAAAGAGACTATCTTGAAGTTTTCATGGTGTTTAGGGGTGGGGCAGGAGTAAGGGATCCTGGGTACCATTTAAATTTTCCAGCAGCACCAAAGTAGGGAGTGCCCAGTGCTTTCTCATCAATGTGACCAATTGTGGGGCAGATAGGGTAGAGGGACTATTACAGCTAACAGCTGCCAGCAATCAAACATGAAAAAGATTGAATCTGTTTCTTTATTACTGAACATTTTTCCACAATCCAAATTATTTTGTTTGAATAGCTGTGACTTTCAGAAAGTTGGTATATATTTCTTTAAAAACATGATGTTTTATTGGCACATGAAACCATTGGCATTTCTCATACATTCAGGTAGGAGGAGGGAAATAGAAACATTTGGGGAAGCTGTTATATTTGCAAGTTTATCATAAAGTTAAACAGATGCATAGTCAAGTAATTGCATGTGTCCACATTGAAGAATTCTCCAAAATGTCTATAGCAAATTTATCCATAGTTGACTGTATCTGGAAACTGTTCCAATGCTATCAACAAAACAATGAATAAATCAAGTTTGATATATTTATAAAATGGAACACACCTCAACAACAAAGAAGGAACTACTCATGACATGCAACAACAGAGCTGAATCTCAAAGCATTTCATAGAACAGCAATGAAGAACACATATCTGTTGAAACTATTTCTGCTAAACACTACTGGATATCCTCACCAGCATAGTACAAAAATAGTAAAACATAATGACTTTAAAAAACTGGGACTTTTTACACAACTACCCTCATTTGCAGATAGTTTTTTTTCTTATATAGAAAGACAGAGGAATCTTCAGGCAAACACGTAGAATAAGGAGAATGTCCTGTAGGAGTGCTGAATACATGACCAATACATAATTTTGATAGAGTGTTGGCAATAAACACATTTTTCACAGTAAAAATAATCAGAAGGAGACTCTAGATTCTCTCCTGGCATAAAACAGGGATTGTGGTTGATGTTGGATCACTCTGAGGCACCACCACCTCTGGGGCGAAGACTGTGCTGAATTATTCTGAATTGAGAAATTTTCCCAAAGTTTTCACTTACCTTCCCCTTCCCCTTCCCCTTCCTCTTTCTCTTTCTGTTTCAATAGCATCTCACTCTGCTGCCCTAGGCTAGAGTGCCCTTCCACCATCATAGATTGCAGCAAATCAAATTTTGGGCCTTAGAGATCCTCTTCCCTCAGTCTTCTGAATACCTGAGACTACAGGTGTTCCCCCCACCACATTAAGCTAATTTTTCTATTTTTAGTAAAGACAGGATTTCTTTTTTGTTAGGCTGGTCTCTTGTGTGGGGTTAGAAATCCCCACATGTATGTCTCATGTACATCTCATATGAGTAAGCCACTAATGAGTTAAATTGGCTTCTGCCTTCACAGAAAAAGCAACAGGTTTGGGCTACCCTGAGGCAAACACAAAGACTGTTTTCTGGTCATCAGGAGATAGATACTTTGAAGTTTTTGCAGCCGTTGGTTCCAAGGAGTTAGAAGCTGAAAAGCTGAAAAATGTTTTCCATTAGGTCTAAAGCCTAAAGATCTCAGCACTGTGGAGAAACAAAGTCATAAACCCATTTAAGGTTAATTTGGTGAGCTCATGAGGAGTTTAAGAGAGCAATTCCCCTGTAGCTCTTCTTTCTTATTTGTATGTAGATTTCTTACACAAAAGCCGAGGCTCATTTACAAGGAGTTAAGGTAAAAGAGCACTGTGCTGGTTTGCACACTTGATGTCTGCCACTTAGGTTTAGAGTTAGATAGAGGAAGTTTGTTAATGGTGAATATTGTAAATCATAAATTAAGTGTGCATGTGACTGCCAATGTATATAAGGTGGTCAGAAATAAAGTTAATTTGCTACATGCCACAACAGAGCTTGTAGCCTGCTTCTTGCACCCTTTCTTATCATTACAGAGTGAATTTACACCTGAGGCAAAGCTACAGCCCCTCGCATCTCCTGTCATGCAACATCCTGAGCTCAAAAGATGTCCTGCCTATGCCTCTCAGCCTCTGCCTACCATAGTGCTGGGCTTATAGCCATAAACCTTCATACTTGAATTTAAAAAAAAAAATCATAAAGAAAATTTGAAAAATGTATACCACTTCAGTGAAAGAGCTCCAGGAGGTCTCACAATTAGTTTTTCAAGCTTATCCTAGAAAACGTGCTACACACCACATTGCTGAATATCATTATTGTCACGTTCCACATATTCCCCTTCAGTAGCTACGCTTCAAAGCCAGTGCCTAGTCCACCCTTCATAATACTTTTTCTAGGATGAGTTAATGAACTTAATTGTCAAATCAAGTACAATGACAGCTCTGAAAGCCGTTCCATAAAAAGAGTTCCAAAATTGTTTGAGTGACATGCTAGGCATTGGAGTTTGTACAGTTTCCCAAGGAGAGTACATTGAAGGTGGCCAGGATTATTTTCAGCAGTGGAATATGGAGCACATTTTCTAGGATGAGCTCTAGTACTTACTTGTCTGACCTTATTATATGACTGAGAGAGGATACCTGAGAAGGGTGAGGTCTGGGAGAACAGGTCTTCTCAAGGAGAGCACAAGGATACACTTGCAGCATCCTCTCCATGGTGACTCAGTCCTTAGGAATTTGTAAACCTAACTTCCTGGAACTTGTAAATTTCCAAGTTCTATGAAATACTGTAGTTCTGTAGGGGCTGGACTAGCATCTCCTGCTTGATTCAAACTGGCCAATAAGAAGGGTACCTGTGGGGTGGAACTTTTTGACTGTTGATAAAAAGGGAAAGATCAAGCCAGATGGGGAGCATGGCCACTTGGAATTTTTCTATGCCGTAAGCTCCCAGCTGGTGAATAAAGTCCTTCCTCTTATAAACGTGGTATTTTGGGTGCTCTTTCTCTCCATTGTTGTCTTCCTGCAACATGACCAAAATAAAGAAAGAAATACAGTGTACTGGTTATTGAGTAAGAACACTCAATATAACATTAATATTTGCCTCTAATAATTAAATCTGTGAAGCATAAAATGCAGAAAACCACTATTGAGCATGCAAGAATTGAAGGAATAAAATTACTATGAATTTACTGAAAAACTTGCTGAAATAATTTTATTCATAAAAGGTAAACAAACAATAAGAAAATAACTGAGTTTAAGCATTAAATCCATTCAACCATAGACATAAAAAAATCCTTTATTTAATTGGAATTTGAGTTACATATCTTAATAGAAGTGCTAGACCAATGACAATATATAAATTATAAAATGAAATAAATTTGGAGAGAAAGGACAAAAAGGTAATACATATTTTAAGAACAGTGATAATATAATTTTAGTCTAGGGAAGGAGGTAAATAGTATCTTATCCAAAAAATAGAAGAATAAGTACACAAAATTTATACAAAGAAACATCAAGAAAAATCTCTGAACCCTCAGCAGTAGCAGGAAAAGAAAGAGGAAGTGCAACTAAAAGAATTAGGAATTACATCCCTCATAGCAGGAATGCATAATTAAGGTAAAAGAAGTTTCAGAAACTACAAATGAATTCAATTTTGTGGTGTGTGCTGCCCTGTTTCCAAAAGTGTTCAAACAAACACACTTGAGAATGGTCTCAGGGATGCATGGAACTGGAAGAGATTTCCAGACCTCTGCAAGGACATAAGAATAGGTTTGTGACAGAGCTGTTCCAATATCTAAGTCACCCTACAACACATACAGAGATTGTATCCTTAACAGTGAAAGAGCAGAGATAAAGGTCATGCATATGACATGAACTTCACTGAGATATTGACAGGAACCAGAATTTGAAAATGTCTAGGCCATCCCAGTGCAGCACAGGGAAGTCCTGTCCACCCTCTTCACCCCCCTGGACACGGAGTTCACTGCAGTGCCCACAGGTAACTTTTATTCCCAGCTGAGCCTGATACTGATTAGCTAATGTCTGAGAATCCCCAGGACCTGATCCCTTATCCTGGAACAAATATTTACAACTCCTTCCCAGGTATGAAAAGGTCCCTTTGAAGAAATGGCTTACAGGTAACATAGTAATTGCAGTTCTGGAGGGAGATGAAGTCAGAGAAAAGAAGATCCATAACTGCTTGGAGTCCTGAGGGCCTGTGTCTACTGATAGCTATACTCTTGCTGCCAGTTCCAGCCATGACATTGACTGTGGTGAGTATTTTGTCAGACCCCAGACACTCAGAGGGCAGATGAGGCAATGGGCAAGAAAGAGGTTTCCCAGGGGCCTCAGCACAACTTCACCTAAGCCTTGGACTGCATCTGAGCTAAGGGAGCTAATGGGAGGGTGAGGATGGAGACTCCACAACAGACTGGGACCTGTCCTGACCACTTGGCTTCAGGGGGCTGGGCACTGCTTGACTGGGGCTATCCTGGGGTGGAGGAACCTGTGTCCTCAAGTAGTCTTTCCCCTTTGGGATGTTCTGTCCATTGGCCTAGGCTGCTGAAAATTGGACTCAGAAAATCTGTGACATTTTGTTATTTAGACTACAGGGTAATGTTCATTGTCTTTGTTTGTTTGTTTGTGTCCCTGTCCCTGCATAATTATGTACACACAAACATGCATGACACTAGGGTGACCGTCCTAGGTGGGTTTCAGAACCTGGATGACACTTGAGTAACTTAATGGGTATGGTCACCATAGTGCTGTGATGTCATGAGCTTTTATTCCCCACTGAAAGTCTCAAGTTCATACTGAAATTTCAGCTTCTCACATTGCTGCCTCTGCCCTTACAGACTGAAGGATCAGAATTCCTCACAGTGTGTCAGCTTCCCAGCCCAGGAGCTAGGGATAGGGAGAGAGTGCTTCGAAACATCACAGAGCATGGCAGCACCCATGTAGCCTCTAACAAAGGTAGTCACAGTGGTCTCTTCTACCCGATTCCAGGCCAGGACTTTGGAGAAAGATAGACAATCAGCTAGGAGCAACTGTAATAAAATGCTGCAATTCTTCTACCGCTGTTGACTGGAATGATTTGCCTCTTCTCTCTGGTCATATTTAGAGGTTGTGGGAAGTGGTCTGAATAACTCCACTCCGTGTGACTATGTCTGGGGAGTGTGTGAAGTGACAGAGACAGCAATCAGGGGGTGCACCTGCTGCAGGTAGGTATTCTCAGTGAGATGCTCGGAGTAAGTGAAGTCTGCTAATTCTCCTATGTGTCCTATCTTGGGATTAGTCTCTAATCATGGACCTGGTATGCTCTTCACTGGGACTGAGTGACCTTGACAAAGCTTAAAACACAAACTCTGTACTTTCTTTGACTTTTTTGAACTCTTTGTTATATACTCAACTTTACTGAGTTCCAAATGGTAAGTGTACAATTTGAGAATTTTTGGCATAATCCTATACCCATGAAACTATTGCTAGTATCAAAATAGTGAACATATCCATTATCCTTGAAAATTCCATTGTTTTAGGAATGTTCCAATCCTCTAATCACAAGGTTAGATGAGCCTCTATGCTGAAGCTGCCCCATAGCCCACCAAAAATGATCCAATTTGGGCAAAAGATGCTTGCATTACTCAGGAAATTTGAAAGGATTTGGGAGGCCTGTGTCATATGCTCATACCATTAAGGTAATCACAAAGGTCTTATCATCTCTGTGTCAGGAGACAGGGCCAAAGACCAAATACTACAACAAAAGATTTTCCCTGCACATCTATTAAGAAAGGTTTCAAGAACTCTGTGTCAGAATCCAAGGGAAGAAGCTAATGTCTGTATTTGTTATTATATTGCAGTATAACATCAGTGTATACATTTCTCCACTCTCTGCCTGTGTGTATATGTTTTCTAATTACTTTGATTTTTAAAGATTTGTACAATTTTCGTAATTTTTTATCTGCAGTAAAATTTATTTGTTTGAATCTTTGATTTTTTTTGCCATGTTTAGAGATATGTTCAGTTTGAATCTTTGATTTCTTTGCCATGTTTAGAGATATATTCTTGGTTCTAGAATTTTAATTTGGTTTCCTATATAGTTAAACTACTTCTCTTCACTTACTTTTCATTATCTTCTGGATCACAAATATAACGTCTGCTTTAAAATCATTGTCTGCTAATTCTCCTATCTGTCCTATCTTGGGATTAGTCTCTATTAATTATTGTTTGCCTTGAACATGGCTTGCATTTTCCTATTTGTTTATCTGTTTAGTAATTTTGTGTTGTGTCCTCACACAGTGTAGAGACTGCATTCAGTTATGTTTTCATAACACAAATGTGAGAGCATAAATTACTGCTCTTTCAGCAAACGGATTTGGCTAAACACAGATTCCATATTCAGATGCCTCAGCTCAGTTATTTTAGTATCCAAGACCAGCTTGGTATCTATATGAGTACTCAGGCATCTGCCAGAGTCTTGGATAAAAGTCACTCCTAATATTTATGATCCCGCCTTTAGTTCTCATTTCCCACCACTTCCTCCTTTTCAACAACTGCAGTTGTCCTTAAATTTTCACTTTAGTTCCTTAAATCTACTTTGACTTTAGACACTTTGTGGGGTGCCAAGCACAGCTGCCCTCAGAATCAGAGGATTTTGAAAAGTGGAAAACTCACTCTTCTCACTCAGGTGTCAACCTCCTTCCAGCCCTGGCTTCTCACTCACTGGAGAACTCTGTTGAACTCTAAGATGGCCATGTTCTATATTTTATTCAGAGTCTGTGGTTATGATTTTCAGGGAAATTGGTTCCACTGGATTTGCTCAGCTGTACCCGAAGCAGAAACTGTGTTTTATCACACTGTTTTTGCCATGAAAACATTTTCTTAGCTTTTATGTTGTTAACTTTATTAATATTCTAATGGCTTTTGATTTGGAGTCAGTTAGAAAGGCTTTCCCTACATGCAGGTCATAGAGGATTTCACACAGCTTTTATTCTAATACTTATAAAGATGATTTAATTCATACGTTTTAGCTGCCTTTCTGTTCTGATTTTCTACCTGTGTGCAGATGCAACACTTTTAACATGTAGACTCTGTAGTAGGTTCTAGTACTTGGTGGAGCTGCCCCATAGCTCACATCTCTTCTCTAATCCCTTCCTATCAGATATGGCATGTTATTTTCCACTTTATTTTCAGTGTCAACTCATCTGGCTCCAGAAAAAGGATTGTGGTTATGTTTATGTGGTCTGTTAACTTTTCATGTTACCTTCTAAAGTACTAAAAGCTTTGTAATGTTTCAATCTCCTCCCCAGAAATGCAGAATGTCTTCCATTGACCAGGGCTACTTCCTACAGATTTAAGACTTTTCCTCATCAAAAGTTTCTATATGTATTCTTAATTTTATTCCTAAACACATAAACACATTACTTTTGGTTGGTTTTATAGATAAGAATTTTTCTTTTATCATAATGGATCATAAAATGGATATTATTTATAGATATGAAGGCTATTAATTTTTGTGGCCTAATTTTATAACTTGGTACATTTTGAAACTTTTCTATTACCTGAGGTTTTTGGGGTTTTTTTGAGACAGAGTCTCAGCTGTCACCCTGGGTAGAGTACTATTGTATTGTAGCTAACAGAAACCTCCAACTCGGTTGCAAGTTATTCTATTTGCCTCAGTTATTCTATTTTTAGTAGAGACAGGGTCTCACTTTTGCTCAGGCTGGTCTTGAGCTCGTGAGCTCAACCAATCCACCCACCTCAGCCTCCTAGAGTTCTAGGATTACAGGTGTGAGCCACCATGCTGGCTCTGACTTGATTTTTAACACTGATTCTCCAAGGGCTGTTTATTAAACTATCGTGTCATCTGCAAATAGTTTACTTTTTTCTAATATTTTATGCTTAGGTTTTTCCTCTTCTATAATAATTATATTCACTCATGCTTACAGGACAGTAGTAATTATTAATTAAAATAGTGGTCCTCTTTGCATGAAACACTAGAATATATATACATAATCATGCTAAGGAAATATACATACTCTTCCATAACTTTAAGTGTTTTTTTTTCTCTAATTATTGGTATTGATTTTGGTCAAAGGCTTTTCTTAGCATTAAAATAGACAGTTGTATTAAATTTCTTAATATAAGAATAATAAATTTTATTATAATATTTTGCAATATTGAACTGTGCCTGCATTCCTGACAGATGTCTCACCTGGTCATGGTATATTTTCCCCTTAATGTCAAGTTTCCAGTATAATTATTTCTTTGGCTTAAAACTTATGAGGAAGAATAGTTTAAATTTCTTACCATGAGCAACAATCTTAGTCTTATATTTATTAATGATTATTGAAATACACATGTTTTCAGAACATGAAGAAAACTGTGGAAAAATGCACATTTGAGATGTACAATGATTTCAGAGGGATAGCATTATAAACGATGGGTTGGTTATTTATTAATTATTTTGTCTATATGTCTTTTTATTATTTTATTTTTTGTGACACACAGACATTAATTAAATAATTTGGAAAAAAATTTAGTAAGTTAATTAAAGTAGTGCAACTTTTGTATCACAGAGCCACCAAGCATTATACTCCCTGATATGTGTTTCCACAACACCCTGTATATGCTTCATTCATGACTGGTTTGCATTTTACTGTTATCATAATTTGTGCATGTGCCTCCCATACTAGGCTCTGTGATCTGAGGAACCATGACCTAGGTCATTTTATCATTGTATATCCAAGGACTGAAAACCTAGTTTGCTTCCACGGGGTATTTCAGAGACATTTTTGTTATGGCAGATAAATCTTTGTCTGAGGACGAGGCCCTGGAAATGCACACTGAAGGATTCAGAAAACAGACTTAATACTACCATATCCTGCATGGTCATATGATTATAAACAGTAACATGCCAGGTTGGCTACACTGAATGGCACTTCTGTGCTCACCAATGTGGAGTTTCCTCCCCATAAATACAATTACTGTCCTCATAAAGAGGAGATGGTGAAGCTTCCAGGAGTCCCTGTTAGAATTGGGAATATTGAAGCCAGTCTGGGACTGGTGCTATTACTCCTGAGTTTTAACTCTGTGATCTTGAGAATCTTCCAAACAATGTCTTCCATGATCCCATGAGAATGGCTCTTGATGATTTGATCCTGGGGTTACTGTTTGTGCTCCAGACCAGCACTGGTGTCCTGAGTAACATCATTCTTCTCTTAACCTATGCCTCCACAGCCTGTAGTGGTCAGGCACCAAGGACCATATACTTGATTCTCACCAACCTAGCTTTGGTAACCTTTTGTTTCTTCTCTTCAAGGAGATCCCTCAAATGATATTTATCTGGGGGGTGACACACATCCTGGGAAATACAGGGTGTAAACTTGTCACTTATTTCCACAGAACAGCCCAGGGCCTTTCTCTCTGCACTATTTGTCACTTGAGCGGTTTTCAGGCCATCATCATCAGCCCTAGAACTGGGGGGTGGATGAAGCTCAAAGGGAGAGATTTGAAGAACATAAATTTCTCCTAATTTCTATGCTGGATCTCTAATCTGCTGATAAACATCTTTGTTCTTATAAAGGTTCAGGCTCTTCAGCATACATAAAATGCTACCAAGACACAGAATTATGGACTCTGCTCTCCTAGTAATCCGGAAGCAACATTTGCTATGATTTACAAAATTCCACTGGTTCTCCCAGATGTTGTTCTCATGGGACTCGTGGCCGGGGCCAGTGTCTACATGGTCCTCCTCCTACACAGACATCACCAGAGAGTGAGGCATATTCACACCCTCAGCTCCTCCCACATGTTGTCTCCTAAGGAAAAGTCCACTCAGACCATCCTGCTCCTGGCAACCAATTTTATCTTTTTTTACTTTGTCAATTTTTACTATTTTTATAATGTATAATACTGTTTGTTTCAAATCTCACCTTTGGCTGCAACATGCCAACACCTTTCTGGCAGCGTGTTATCTCACCCTCAGCCCCCTGATACTGATGCTTCAAGATCCTCAAGCCTCAAGTTTCTGTTCTTAGACAGTGAAAAAGAAATCTGAAATTACTAGTGGTCCCATTCACAACTATATTTCTTTTGTTCAAAGAATCTAGTGATGCACTTATTAAAGTGACGCTGTGTGGATGTCTAGAATAGATTGACATACACCCAAGACACCAATAATGTGGAGATTTGGATGACCTTGACTTAGCCCCATAGAGGTTTTTAGCTTTATTTAGAAGACAGAAATCTAACCAGATAAATACAAAACTATGTGTCAGCACCATCTACTGCTTTCAGTTTGAATTGTTTCTGTGAATTATTTCATGGAAGCATGGAGATGAGGTTGGCTATAATAATTTGAGAATTTGAGGTTATGAAAATTTTTAACAGTTTTTTAGAGCAAATTGGATGCAATTTTGTGTGTTGGTAAACAGTCATGGATACCTTTTTCAACTAAAACTATGGAAAGCTAGTTAATCATTATGTAACTTATGGTACTTTGTTATATGTTTGATAATTTTTTTTATTTATTTACTGTACAAAAATACATGTAGTGATAAGGTGGGACTTCAAGAGGAGTGGGGGTTTCTGTAAATTAATTCTTCCACAACTGCAATAGCAGTACTATCAATGTCAACTGTTGTTATAACTCTAGAAATCAACCAAGAACTTACAATGTTCTCAACAGCATTTATTCAGGAAAAAAGGTCGAAATTCAATTAAAACAATAAGGTTTGTAAAATTTTAATTTGGCTTCTGCAAATCTCCCTTGTCTCAGCTTTGCATCAGTTTTGAAAAATAGAAGCATCAAATACACAGTATTGGGATAACCACCAGCCTTGCAACCAACAACCTTTAATCAGAGGTGTAGAAGCATGGAAATCTTTCAAAGCCTCATCCTCAAAGCAGTGTAATTCTATGATCACTTTAGCCCAGGACTTCAAGTTCAGCCTTGGTAACATAGTAAGACCATAATCTCTAAAAAATTAAAATAATAAAATGATTCACAGTTTAAGAATGAAAGGTATATCAGGCTGGGTGTCAATTGCTTGAGCTCATGAGTTTGAGACCAGCCTAACAAAAAGTGAGACCCCCATCTCTACCAAAAATAGCTAAACTGAGTCAACAGGATGGCTTGAGACTGAGTTAGAGATTGCTGTAAACTATAATGCCATGGCACTCTACCCGGGGTGATGGCTTGAGACTCTGTATCAAAGGAAAAATAAAAGAATGAAAAGGTATATCACTGCTATACAATGATGGAGGGATAACTTAAGAAATACTAATTATAAACTTAATTAAATTGTGAGATTTTGTATTCAAGGGTTCATCAGTTTCAGATGAGATTTGGGGCAGTGAATTAAGGCTTTGATTGGTTGAACTTTTGGAGGTGTTAAGATGGTGTAAATGTATTTCCCATGTGGAAAGACAGGGGATCTTTGGACCTGATAGTGTGGACTATTGTGGGCAGAATAATGGTTCTCCAAAGACATACACATCCTGCTCCTTGGAATCCATGAATATATTATATCCTATGGCAAGGGAAAATAGTTAACAGATAAAAATAAAATGGTTAATAATTGATCTTAAAATAGGGAATTTGTTCTGGATTGTCTAAATGGATACAATGAGATTTGATGTGGAGGAAGGAGGTTGAGAAATTCATGTTAGAGGAATGCCAGGTGAGAGATCCTCACCAGTGATGGCTGGTTTTGGAGATGTGCAGAGGTCATGAGCCAAGGAATGAGCTTCTAAAAACTGGAAAGGCAAGAAAATTAATTTTGTCCCAGAGTTGCCAGAAAGGAGTTCCCCTTGATGTTAGCTCAGTGAGACCCATTTTAGATTTCTGATCTTCCACACTGGAGGATAATAAATTGGTTCCTGTTGATGGTACTGAACTTCTGGTAATTTGTTACAGCAGCAACAAAAAACTAATACATGTGCATACAGAAAATTAACTTCCTCCTAGTAACTTTGGGGGAAAATGCCAGTTGTGGAGAAGGCTGATCTAGGGCAAATGTCATGTATAGTTCTTTATTATATCCCTGCTTGAACAATCCATCTGAAAAAGATACTTTGGGGAATTCTTAGGAAAATTTGAATACAGATGAGACAGTATACGATATTAAGGAATTCTTGTTTTTATTATGTCTTATGGTTATGGAAAAAAAAGTCCTTTTGTTTAAAAGACACATACTATAAATAAAATATTTAGAAGACCAATGTCAAGATACATGCATCTATGGTCATTGCTAAAGCACTTCAGAAAAAAAATGGGAAAAGAAATATACACAACGTTTATAGTTATTAAATTTATCTGGTAGATAAACTGATGTCATATTATTTCAACTTTTCTTTTTGGGTATAGTTTATGTAGTACATTTCCTTTTTCTTTTTCTATTCTTCTCATGACAACATTGTAGGGGAACTTGTCCCTGGACATGGTAAAGTAGGCCCATAAGTCCCCCAGGGCCATGTCATCGTGGCCCTACAAAGACTTATATCAACCATCATTGTTTCCAAAGTTTGTAATTGTCTCCAAGCCTGAATTAGTTAGAACAAAGAATAAGGACACTGGGCTTGACACCTGTAGCTCAGCAACTAGGGTTGCAGCCACATACACTGGAACAGGAGGGTTCAAACCCAGACAAGGCCATCCAAACAACAACTACAGACAAAAAGTAGCTGGGTGTTGTGGTGGGTGCCTATAGTCCAAGCTACTTGGGAAGTTGAGACAAGAGAATTGTTTAAGCCCCAGAGTTTGAGGTTGCTATGAGGGGTGATGCCATAGCACTCTACCGAGGGTGGCATAATGAGACTCATCTTAAAAAAAAAAAAAAGAAAGAAAGAAAGAAAGAAAAGAAAAAGAAGAACAAGGGTTTTGAGTTAAAAAAAAGAAGTCTATCAATTTTCTGGCAAAAAAGGAGGGCACTGGATTAGTGTCTGAAAGTCCATCATCCTTGTATTTATGGAAAAATAAAAAGGTTTCAATAGTTGTGCTGACATCTAAATGACTAGTGTACCATGTTGGGGAGGGTGGCATGGCATAGTAAGTGGGTTGAGAGCTCTGTCACACAGCTAGTGACAGGTCATGGACCAGCACTGGGTTGGTGACCACAAGTTTAAGGTACTGGAAGAAAAAAAGCAAAGAACATTTTTCTGCCCCTTTGATTATTAGCCTTAGAAAGGAATTCAGTTTTCAAATCCCAAAAAGGGTGAGGGTTTTAAAGAGATAAATCATAAAATATTCCATTGCCCTTGTCATACCTTTACCTCTGCCATGGTCAGAGCATAGTGTGAAGAGACCATAAACACCACAATTATCTGGAAGATAAAATTGTCCTCTCTTGGTGCATTAGTTCAGGTGTCAAATATTTTCAGAAATGTCAGGCCATTGGCAGTCAAGAAACAAACTTCCCTAGGCATATATCAGCAACCATGGTGTTTGCTAAAAGCAGGAAGCAGGGGACAAAGCATGTTATGCTCAAGAGAAAAGGCCACTGGTTTGGAAATTAACTGATGAATGAGCCCCTGGTGCATGGTGAAATGAATACTAATAAGGAATTTCTGGCAGACCATCTAGCCTTTCTTTTGAGAATTTCTATTAGTCTCAGGTTTGGAGTCATCACCTGCAAGGTATTGAGAGATAATATGGGATGAGTGAAAGAAAGGCTGAGAAATTTGTTTAGGGAATTTCCCAAATTCCTCAGGACCTTCTGCAAATCTGGCCATTTCATACATTGCTGCCCCCATGAGGGATTTGCAACCAATGTGCATAGCCCATGACCTGGATCTGCTCTTAATGCCAGTTCATAGGGTCTTATAGGAGCTATACAGACTTGCAGAGCTCATCATAGGTAAATAAGAAAGGTGGTCTGGAGTGTAATACTGTGCATCACTCACCCAGAATTCCCATCAAGAGTGAGAGAAACACAATACCCAGGCCCAGATGTAAGATATTCTCCACAGAGAGAGTGAAGGGGACAGGCCCTGGGATGGGACATAGATGACAAATAGAAATAGTAGTTGCCAACAAGGGAATAAGCCACATCAGTGCTCAGACCATACCATATACTCTCTCTACTCCCTACCCCTAACTTGCTGTGCCAAAGCCCCTCAAATGAAGGTTACTGTCAATCAGGAAGCTCAAAACGCCTGTCCACAATGACCTCACCATACACATAACTGGGAGACTAGCATCCAGCGCTGAAATACAGCCTAATATAGCCTTCACACCACTATCCCACCACAAGTGTGGACACAAAGCTGTGCCCACTAGAGAAAGTAGTACCTTTTCCTATCTTCTGGATCTAGGGGACACAGAGAATGATCTTAAGACTTAGGAAGGCCATGTGGAACCTCAAACAGGGAGATTTCAGGAGATTTGCCTGTTCCCTTCTCAACCTCCATCTTCTGCTTTTTGGAATTGTCTCACATTAGATTTCCTTACATTGTCTCTCTTATTTGGACACCAAACTGCAACCCTCTCTCACTTGCAGAATCTCCTGTTGGCATATGGAATTCTGTGGCTTATCAGTGGTCCAAAGATGGCAACAGCAGGGCAAATCTACTCATCTCTGCCTTGAAACACCAGTGGGTTACTGGGACTAGACCACAGACAGGAGATTGTACTTAGAGAACTATAGCATTGATGAGTGCACCTTCAGACCAGGGCAAAGGGATCAGAGAGAAGGTGGCTTGAAACATCTAAGCTTTGTACTCTGATCTCAGATGTGTGGCTGACCAGCATCACCCTCCTTGTACAGATGGAGTGTATCAAACCAGGTGTTTGAGATAAACATGAGGACTTGTTATTATGATACTTCAGCAAAAAAATACAGCTGGACAAAAATTTGGAGTTTTTATCAGAGATACTTAACCAAGAGATTTAAATAATTAAAAAAAAAAAAATGAAACACTCCGGAGGAGCCAAGATGGCGATCTGTACCCAGCTTTCTGCAGAGGTTCCTGTCCAGAAGGAGAGTTAATGGACAGAAACTCAGCAAGAAAGCCGATGGTTTGGATCTGAGCCAAAAGAAAAGGTTGAAGAGTGTACATCAACCCTGCTGGGGCAACCTGAGACCCTGAGGATGCAAACAAAAAGGTACAGAGCACACCACCAAGTGGACTGGAGTCCCCTCCCCCATGAGAACAACTGGCAGTATACTCCATACCTCCATACAAACAAGTGAGCAGAGTTCAGATATCCTCCCACTCTACCCCACGGGAGAGACCCTCTAAAAACCAGACCTCCTTCCCCTACTAGGGTGCCGTGGTGCTCTCCCACCAGGCATAAAACTGAATATACTCTCTACCTGCAAGTTGGAGTT
>CAUYRH010146168.1:0-10976 GCA_963574655.1 Perodicticus potto | reverse complement strand
TACTTCCATGCCAAACACCCTTCCCCGTAAATTTTTTTGTTAACAACCCAAAAAAACCCCCACCATAAAAAAAAAAAAAAAAAAAACCCACCCAAAAAAAAAAAAAAAAAAAAAAAAAAAGATCTCCAAGCTTCATTGTTCAAGGATATTTAATGAAATTGGCAATTGGTGACTGAACTCAATCCTCAGACTCCCTTCCCTTTTGGGAAGTGTAGGTGTTACCAGAATTTCTTCCTGTAGTAGGTCCTTGGTCTTGGAGATTAGAAGAATGAACCCACAGATCACAGACATCAGTAATAAGATAGGGTACATTAAAACAGAAAGGACTAGGGAGGGGAGGAAAGACACCAGAATCCCTGGCAGAGAGGGAGACCAAAGTGAGATGTCACCCCGCCTGAGACTTGGGTCTAAGAGCTTTTATACTGTGCTTTGGGAATTACACTTGGCCAGAACTTGGCAGACTTCAATGTTGATTATTGACTTCTGAGGGTATTTAACAAATCAATGCAGTTTTTCCCCCTGGAGGGGAAAGTAGCAGACAGGAGGTCTACTCCAGAAGGAGCTAAGCTTACCAGGAGTACTGGATAAACTTCTTTTCTCTTGTCTTGTTTTCATTCAGAAAGTACAGAATTTTTTCGAGAAAATGTCTGTTTGTTTAAGACTGGAAAACAGGGAGTTGTCCAGTACCGAGAAGGAGAAACCTTATATCAGAAGTAGAGTGAATCTGAAAGTCATAATTTTTCTTTATTTTATTTATTTATTTATTTATTTATTTATTTATTTATTTATTGCTGTTTTGGTTGGGGCTGGTTTTGAATCTGCCATCTCTGGCATATGGGGCCGGCACCCTACTCCTTTGAGCCATAGGCACTGTCCAGTCCTAATATTCTAATAATATTCTAGCTTCCTCCAACAACCAACACCAATCTTGAAGCTACTTAGGAGGACTAAAATATTTGCATACATATTTGCATATAAAATACTTGCATACAAATATTTCACCATATTTGCATATACTCAAGTATCTTAGAAAAGGAATTGTTATAAATAACAAAAGACACACCCATCACTCATTCTAAGGATTTGAGGAACTGTGGAACTAGGAACAAAGAACAAATGTATATTTGTTACTGTACAATAATTAGCCCTCTGTTCTTTGTCCACAGATGGCTTATAACAATAGTTTCATGCAAGTCAAAAGTTATTGGCATCTTACTAGAGTCCATTCAGTCATAAATAATTAGAACAGTCTATCATTGATCGGGCTGAGCACAAAGGCCCCCCAAAATAGCACTGAACACAAAGACCCACTGAACAGGGCCAAGTGCGTAAGTCCCACCCAGAAAGGGATGAGTGCACCAATCCTGGAACCCCTGACGCCTATATTCCGATCCTGCCTTGTCCCTCATGCTGACTTCCTTTTTGAACTCAGCCCATCTAAGTAAATAAATGGCCACATTACCCACACAGAAACTGGACTCCGTTTCCTTTTGTTCACCTCTCAGAATAACCTCTCAATTATATTGTATGGAACTGTCTCCCAGGGCAAGGAAGTCAATTTTACAGGGTTTCAACTGGTCTTGTCAGGTTCCAAAAGCAGAATTTGTCTCAGTAACGCATGCCTTCACACTTTTAAACATTATATTTCATGTTTTCCTCTGTGCCTCTTTGGAGGTGTTAGTCTAATATTGGATTTCCTTCATCACATAACCCATTTATTTTTCTTTGCCCTCGACTATTCATTCCCCTTCTATCAATTTGAACCCAAACTTTTTCACCTTTAGATGAAAACCACCTTAGGTTTGGTTACTGTGATGATCTAGGTTGTTGGCAGCAACACTAGTCTAGCAAGTACCCCCCAGTCTATTATTCCATTCCCAATCAGATAGGTTAGGTTTATATTGGTACAGTATTAGTGGACTATTTTTACCAATTGGAAATATAGCTAAATTAAGTATAAAATCCAATTTTACCAGATGAAGTGATGGCACAATCTACCCATCAGGCCCTTGAGAATTCTGACATAACAGGTTAAATATATAGTTATAATTTCTGCACAGATAACAGAGACACAGCCATTTCACATATAGCCTGTTCAAGATTATCAATTTTTGTACAAATCTTCACTATAATCTCATCAACCTTCATGTTTCCCAATTGTAGCCTCCATTGGGATCAAAAGGTTTTGGTTTGACAGTATAAGATTGGGAAACTGTTCCCAGGCATATATAATATTCATTCCCAAGAAACATTCAAGTAAAGGAAATGCAACCCCTTCACATAAAGGTTTTTTTTAACATTCCAGTTTATATTCTAACTTACACTTTAATTCTCAGAATCAATGTATTTCTATATTCCCTCAGTCTATCTGTAAGTCAATTAACCTTGTTAAATAATTGCAAAACTTGATCTCCCTATCCCAATTACCCACTAAAAATTTCAAACTTATTGCCTGCCCCCTATGGCTCTTCTCGTCAGAGCAGTAACTCCTTATTGGCTATTTTACCATCCCGTAACCTCCCCTAACTGAACCTATATAAGGTACACTTGTCTTTTGCTGTCTCTCTTCTCTTTCTCTGCCCCTTTTCCCCATATCTATCTCTTTCCCCCCACCCCTCTCCTCCTTAATGCTGCTCTGCAGCATCCCTCTGCCAGTAAAGACCTTTCGTACAAGCCTTGGTGTTCTGTGAGGTTTATGCCAGTCGAGTGCCCCCCTTTCAGTAGGGCTTACTCAAAGGGTTTTAGTACCATGGTTTATAAGATTACCATGCCCAGACTGTCAGATGTTTCTCTTTTCCAGTCAGTGGCCATTTTACCTACTCATGTGTATAAAGCTTCAGGACTCCATCACGGAGTCAAGTGAACGAACTCTGGACCTTTTTTTTTGTTTGAGACAGAGCCTCAAGCTGTCACCCTGGATAGAGTGACGTGGCATCACAGCTCACAGCAACCTCCAATTCCTGGGCTCAAGCGAGTCTCCTGCCTCTGCCTCCCAAGTAGCTTGGACTGCAGGCGCCCGCCACAACGCCCGGCCATTTTTTGGTTGCAGCTGTCATTGTTGTTTGGCTGGCCGGGCTGGATTCGAACCTGCAAGCTCAGGTGTACATGGCTGGTGCCTTAGCCCGCTGAGCCACAGGCGCCGAGCCTCTGGACCTTTTGTCAATCTTTATCTAGATTAATCTGTCAGACTGTTGTCTTTGGTACTTGAATGATTGGTTTCTCATTGTTATCTTTGTCTTCTAGCTTTTTAAATTCTTCCAACTAGGGTAAATAAAGTAGTTTTGGGGAGTTCTTTAATGTTGTTACTGGGCAAAGAGGGTCTGACCACCTGTCACTGTCAGCCAATATGTAGAGATGGGGATAGGTCCACTTTATTTGTCAGAAGGCTGGGATTCTGAAGAACAGTGAGAGTAGCCTCTCCAAAACTGTTCTGTTTTTCCATTTCCAAAATTACAGTTTTATACATTTAAGTTCAAAGTGAAGACCATGTTAACCTTTATCATAAACAATAATGCTCAGAACCCAAGACCCATAGTCAGTATATAACCCACGACCTAAAACAACATCCCAATGAAAAAGTTAATTTCCTAAATAAATCCACCCAAACTACTCAAAATAGGCATCTTAGGGTGGGAGCTAAATTTACAAAACAGCAAGAATGGGAGAGTGGGGGTGAACATCAGACAGGACCAAAACCGACCAGACCAGTTGTGTCATGTCTACCCTAGCCTGACAGATTTCATCTTATTCCTACTATGTGTACTTTCAAAGTTGGGGGTCTAGCAGGGACTCCAATCAGTTTACCCTGTCTTCCATAGTGCTGTGTTAAGATCTTTGTTTCACTAGCAGATGAACAACTACATGCCACACCAGACAAAACCACAATTAAATTCAAGAAGGTAGAGGGAGAAAGGAGGAGGATGGAGGGAGGGGTTATGTTAAGTTTTCACCTAACAGGCACAATGTAGGTATATATGACACACCCTCTGGGTGAAGGGCTCAAACTTGACTTGGACTTTACCAAATGCAAAGAATATCACCTAATCATATATACCCTTAGATTGATCTGAAGTTAAAAATATATATATATTTGTTTCAATCCCATCAATGTCCTTTCTATTCACTCCATTTCTTACCAAAGATGTAAAGATTTCCATTCTGCAGGAGTGAGTGGCTTGTCTCTCTCCAGTGCCTATTCTCTTTTTTAATTAATGTTTTCATTAGCATCTGTAAGACTTACAAGAAGAAGCTGAAACAGCAAACCCAGTAAAGCTTCTTTGGCTTTCAAATTTTGCCATAGTAAGGTCAAGTAGGGTGCCCATTCTAAAGGAGCCCACTTAAATCAAAGCATTTATCATGACCTAAGTAACAAGCATATTCAGTAGGTAAATATCCCTGTCATAATAAAGCAAGCCTTTCATGGCTTTTATGTCAGATGCTTCATTTGTTCCTTTTGGTATTTACTGTGGGAACCATACAACTCCCTTCTCAGAGTTGAGCAACTTTGCAGTGACTCTCATACAATTCAAAGGAGTAGCTATTACCTTAAAAGTAACCTGATGAATTAGTATGCTAGGGTTGCCATAACAAAATACCACAGACTAGGTGGTTCGAACTACAGAAATTTAATATCCCATATACCTGGATACTGGCAGTTGAAAATGAAAGCGCCAGTAGTTTGGTTTCTTTTTAGGCCTCTCTTCTTGACTTTCAGATAACTGCCTTTTCACTGTGTTCTCCTAGGTCTTTCCTCTATGCCTGTGTACATTTGATGTGTTTCTGTGTGTCCAAATTTCCTCTTCTTATACCAATCAGATTGAATTAGGGCCTACTCCTATGACCTCACTTAACCTTAATTACTTTTTTATTCAAATACAAATACTCTATCTCCACATATAGTAACATTCCAAGGTTCTGGGAGTTAGAGTTTCAACATTTCAATTTTGAAGAGAAACAATGCAACCCATAACACTCTATCCACTGGACTCACCAAAATTAATTCCTTCTCACAAGCAAAATGCATTCATCCTCATCTCAATAGCCTAAAAGTCTAAAGCCAGGGATATCCAACCTGCAGCCTACAGGTCAAGTCATTGTTGTGCAGACTTGTTTTTGTTTATCTGTTGTTTCCTTCCTTCCTTCCTTCCTTCCTTCCTTCCTTCCTTCCTTCCTTCCTTCCTTCCTTTCTTTCTTTCTTTTTTTCTTCCCTAATCATCTTCCATTAGTTTATGTGCTTTTAATGTGTAGCCCAAGACAACTCTTATTCTTCCAATGGAAAAAAAAAGAGAAAAAAGGGTTTGACACCCTGTCTCAACCCATTCCAGGACCAAAGGTTCCTCATCCAAGCCCTTTCGTGTTCTTTCTTCTAAAACAATGTTTGCATGAGGCAGGCCCCTTCTGTCAACCCCATGTGTTTTGGTATCAAATGCTTGTTTTTCTCTGACAGCAAACATGTTGTTCCCATTTGCAATTCTAAATATTCTGACACTTTCTGATTCAATTCATTTGAACTCTGGCATTAACTACTTAGAGTTAGCACAGACTCCACAACTTATAAGGCCTCAGTCCTATAAGACTGTCCTCGCTTCAAATGCCAGTTGCAAGTCCCGGTGCCAAGCTGTACTTTTGACCAACAGACTATATATTTGGTTCCTATGATACCATGCAAGTTTGATAATTTGTTAATATGACTCAAACCAAAAGAAAGTGTTATAAATAATATATTATTATAAAGGATACAACTCAGGAACAACCATATAAAAGACTCATAGGACAAGTATAGAGGGGCATAGGTGTGCAGAGTTTCTATGAACTTCTCCTAGGTGTGGCACCATCCCAGCACATCAGTATGTTTAACAACCCAAAAGTTCCTCAAACTTTTTGTTCAGGAATATTTAACGAAATTGCATTATGTAGGCATGATTGATTAAATCATTGACCATTGATATTTGATCTCAATCTCTAGTCCCTCTTCCTTTCCTTGATGTTAAGACTAGGGTAGGATCGAAAGTTACAACTCTCTAATCATGTGTTTGGTTGTTACGACAATCAAACATTGTCCCAAAGCTATCTAGGGCAAACTCATCTAAACTCAGATATGGTAGCAAGGCATTTGTTATAAATAGTAAAAGACCTTCCTATCACTCAGGAAATTCTAAATGGTTGAGGATCTCTGTGCTAGTAACCAGGTATAGTGACTAGATTCATATATACACACACACACATACATATATATTTACATATATAAATTTATTTTATTTATTTTTACATATATTATATAGTCATCATATGTAGTTATATAAATACATATGTTATATGGCAAGCATTCAATAAGGCATGTTGAAAGATGTACCACATGTTATCAGAGTATTATTTCGGTGCTTTATATGTACCCTATACAGGCAAGTTCAACAAATCTAATTACATTTAAAAATATAAATGTCTCAATAATTGTGAAAAGAGTTTAATAAAAGAAAATACATTAATAATGTAACCAATAATGAAGATTCTTTAAAAAACAATTCAGTGGATAATTGATGTTAATAGAAGTAAGAATGAAGAGGATAAAAATATTTAATAGATATTTTGGAAGTATGGTTGAGCTGGATGAGGAAAAATGTATGGATATTGAAGGGCAATGAATGGTCAGTGATGACTGTAGAAGCTTGAGAGAAGAAGAAATAGATGGCAGTAAATAAGATGCAAAGGAGTGAGCATGTATTTATATTGGAAGGAAAATACAACGATGATGATTAGAAATATGCTATGTTTGAAGTGCCTGGTGGGTGTTTCTAGTAAGTTTGTGTAAGCTTATGTGTGAAATACAAATGAAGTTTAGAGATACAGATTGTGAATTTATCTGTGCATAAATTATGTAAAATGATTTGTGTGGAGTAATTTGTTTGAAAAGTAGAGGGAACAAAAAGAGATGGAGACAAATAGGTTGTTTTGGAAAAATTAATATATAATAGTTGGTGAAAAATAAATCAGCAAAGACAACAGAATAAGTGGAATAGTAAGAGAATGAAGTTAAAAGTTGTAATCCAGAAAAAAAATCATGGGTGTGATGTGAGATGGTTTTTGGTAGAAAGGGTTTTTGAATCAACTGTGTAAGATGATCCAGTTTCTAAATGGGCTACTAAATTTAGCAATCAAGAGGTCACTGGTTTAAAACTAAAAAAACAAAAGAAGGTGGAGGTAGCTCAGTGAATGACTTCAACAGTTTCTGTAAAGTAGTTGGGACAAAAACCACTATAGTATATTAACAGTGAAAGAAGAATCTAACCTGTTTTCAAAAAGTTGCATGATGATAGAAAGGAGTAACATAGGGAAATATATTGATGGAATTGCTAGCTTAAAAAAAAATTAGTAAATTGAGGGAAAAGTTTTAAATGTAGAATCCTGTGTATTTCTATATGCCGAAGGCAAGCAAACAGTTGAAAGGAGGAAATTTAAAATAAGAAACTGTAACAATTCAGCAAATTTTCTGCAGTAACTTGAAAGACTCAGATAAAACACATTAGAAATAGCAATGTAAAGACAGCATCCTCTTTCTCTTTACTTTAATGAAAGTAAAGATATTTAAAGAATTTATTATACTCATCCCATTCTATCATGTTATTACTGACAATTTGTAATTATTATAACATACAAAGGACAAAAGTAGGGAGAATGTGAATTTAAATATAAAGAAAAGCTCTGTATCTGTATGGTCAAAACGTAAGGTAGAGAAGATGGCTATAGTAGAATAGTGGTGAAGATAAACTACAGGATGAAAAGAAAGTGTAAATTTTATTAAGAAAAACAGGCTTTCAAAAGAAATATTTTATAACAAGGATTTTATTGATTTGAATTAGGAAACTAAGAACAAGAAACAAACATATGCAGAAGTCACCTTTTGTAAAAAGTCATTTAGAAGTATTAAAGTTTTATAAGTGTGTCTTAATATTCCAACTCATAATGCATTATTGTGTACACATGTAAAAATCATGTAAAAATATCTTCAAAGACTAAATAAGGTTATTGGTGTTTTATCCTTGTCTGGATGTTTTCTTCAAAGTCTTCCAAACTACAGAAAGTGTCTAATATAATTTCTAGAAGTTTTACAGTGCTGCATTAAGTTCTTCATATTGAACCACCAGTGATAGACCTGAACTGAATTCGAGAGCTGATAGAATCAGGGAGAATGGATCTATGGTAAACTGCTATGTCAGCAAACTTGCCATTTGCTGGATAAAAGCTGATAAACAGAAAAATAAATTTAAACATTTATAACAGTTAATCCATTTTAGTGGGTATTACCAACTCTGAAGAGTGGACATATTAGATATTAAAATAAGCTCAAAAGTCTAAAAAGAGAGTATTTACAAACCATCATCCTTGCTTTGTATGTTTAAAGCATTTTATTTTTTAACTGAATGCAGATATGAAAAATAATTCTTGATGGTGTGTTTAATATTCCTAGTGCAAATCATTGCTATCTATTCTCATTCGTATTAAGTATTACTCATAAGGATTGCAATAACCAGTATACCAAATCTAACTAAAATATTCCTTTTGATTTAATGCTCTTTAAATTGCAACATACCCTTGCTCAGTTCTGATATAATTTTTTTTTTTTTTTTTGAGACAGAGCCTCAAGCTGTCACCCTGGACAGTGTGCCGTGGCATCACAGCTCACAGCAACCTCCAATTCCTGGGCTCAAGCGAGTCTCATGCCTCCGCCTCCCAAGTAGGTGGGACTACAGGTGCCCGCCACAACACCCAGCCACTTTTTGGTTGTAGCCATCATTGTTGTTTGGCGGGCCTGGAGCTGAATTCAAACCTGCCAGCTCAGGTGTACGTGGCTGGTGCTTTAGCCCATTGAGCCACAGGCGCTGAGCCCTGATATAATTTTCTTATTAGGGTTTAAAAATATTCTTTCAAATAGCCCAATTATTTTTAATTTTCAGTTTTTAAAATTTTTACATTTCCTTGAGAACAAAGATACATTAAAGGAATATATTACAAAACCAGTATTTTGTAGCATAAAAGGCAGTAGGCAAATGGTTAAGTTTAAAATCAAGCTATTCTGACATGTACGTTAATAGCTTCATTTAAGTAATTTTTCTTTAGAAAAAGACAATGAATGCATTGCTTGTATTTGAAATCATGTCATTTTATAAACATTGCTTAGCTGAAAAACATTTATCCCTTTATTGTTTCTTAACATAGAGTACAGTGATACTAAATAAATGTCAGCAAATGAGCTTGATGTAGCAAAGACACTTTTAAGAGAAGTTGGAAGTAGGACATTCACAAAGGATTTTTTATAAGTTAGCAGAAGATATCAAAGCCAAAAAATAATAACATGGTTCTGCTGAGAAGAACCTATTTTAGAGATTTAATCTCAAGGATTTAACTTGGCATTGGTATTGTTATGTATGGACATATTTTTTTTCAGTTAAGAAAAGCAGGATTCCATGGACATTTCAACATTCTTTTTGAGTCAGGTAAAACACATGAGGACAAATCCAGAAATTTATCTCTAAACTCATACTTTTGTTGGTGTAACTTTGGGATGCACCATGACACTCAGCTGATGAGCTAAGCAATAAAGCAGATTGGCTGCTCTGTGTGGAATATATAATCATTAGGTACTCTGGTTTGTTCGCATTATTTCTAAATCATCATTAGGCTTACACAATGTTCCCCTTTTTTCTTGCTTATGGCTCTGTTTAACCTCAGAAATACTGAATCATAACATATTAAATCTTGTGAAAATTTATCATCTTGGAATATTAAACACATCTAGCCTTTTACTCTCTTTGTTCTGTTGAATCTACAAAGTATGTTTGCATCTTTACCTTACAGAGGCTAGATATAGGTGTTTCTATTGGTACAAAGCTTAAGTATAATCTGGGTGCTCATGAATTCATTAACTATCACATGGTAACTAGTACAAGAGGAATGTAATTGATTTATTCAGGAGTGACATTTGACTAGGAATTAGGATTATTGTAGTGAATATAGTGTATGAAGAATGTATGTTTTCAAAGGCTAGCCAGAGAAAGCAAACATGACTTCAAAGAAATAAAGCATCATAGAGAAAAGACTACCTGCCTCCTAGGATACCTACGGTAAGCATGCCTAGCCAAATGAAAATTCTTCTTTGAAAATATTATCCAATCTGGTTCTAACATCTTTTACAATAATAATGGCAGCATTTAGTTAACCTCACCATCTGAAAAGTACTTTTTCTCATATACTCTCTCTCTCTAGTTTCTTATTCTGGTTCTTGGCACATAACAGATGCCCAGTATATATTAATTAAAGTAATCTTCTTATGGATTTTTTCATAAATGAAAATTTAGCCTTAATATATGGTTAGTTCATCATGTCACTATGTATCTTAGATATTGTTATGGGCTAAACTGTGTCCCTTTCTTCCTTACGAAAATCATGTTTATGTCTTAACTCTAGGTACCACAGACTGTGGCCATATTTGGAGATAGGGCCTATAAAGACATAATTCAATTAAAATGAGGTCATTAGAGTGGGTCCTAATTCAATAGGACTGGAATCCATAGAAGAAGAGTAGATTAGGATACAGGCACTTATAGAGGGAAGAATATGTGAAGACACAGGGAGAAGATGGCCATGTACAAACCAAGGAGACAGGTCTGAAATATATCCTTTCCTTTTGGCTTTTAGAAGAAAGCAACACTATGCTGATGATATAATCTTATAATGAAAAAGCTCAAAAGTCTCCTCAGAAAGACTCCTAGATTTGATATATGAACTCAGTAAAGTCTCAGGTGAAAAAAATCAATATACACAAGTCAGTAGCAATTTTATATGCCAATAATGGAGAAACTGAGGATCAAATCAATAACTAAATCCATTTATAATAACAGCAACCAAAATAAAATACCTAGCATTGTATTTAGCCAAGTAAGTGAAAGAATTATACATGAAGAATTATAATTCACTAGTGA